>JAWZYT010003685.1:22500-27500 GCA_034508575.1 Petrolisthes manimaculis | reverse complement strand
ATCCGCAGTCAGTCGGTGCAATTTGGTATCGAAGAATGGTGTGTGTGTGTGTGTGTGTGTGTGTGTGTGTGTGTGTGTGTGTGTGTGTGTGTGTGTGTGTGTGTAATTGAGAGGGCGAGTTGTCAATATGGGTGAGTGAGTATGAGTGAGTAGGTGAGTGAGGGTCTGTGTATGTGTGTGTGTGTTGTAATGATGAGGTGGAGTTGTCAATATGAGTGAGTGAGTGTGTGTGTGAGTGTGTGTGTGTGTGTGTATTAATGACGACCCAATAACTAGACACACTATTGCTGGGTATAAGTTGTAGGAATCAGTCATCTTCGAGAGGGTATATATAATTTTATGTGCTTCCTCCAGACTATCCTACGAAACAAACAGACTCTTTCTCTATAGGTGTTAAATGGCACAGGTTGTACGAATCAATAGCCACCAATTCACCACAAATATTATCGTACACACATTAAAACACTGATTCCAATTGGATAGTTAAAAGTTCTCTCTCTCTCTCTCTCTCTCTCTCTCTCTCTCTCTCTCTCTCTCTCTCTCTCTCTCTCTCTCTCTCTCTCTCTCTCTCTCTGCAGCAGACGACACCCTGCCCTGCAAAATGCATCCTAATACCTGTGTGCGTTACCTGGGTGAGCGACAGGTGATCAATAATTAAACAAACACGGTGAGGGGGAACAGCAGTGGGAGGGAAGGGGGGGAAGGGGTGTAGTAGTTTAAGGAGAAAATGCAGTGTGGGTAAATCTGGAGTAACTGATTCCTCCAAACTATTCCAAGCAGCAGGGCACCGTTATTATTATCGTCAATCTGGTTTTGTTTCCAGGTATAATTTAGAGGAATCAAGGCGCTCTAATGTACCAAAGTGTATTAGCCCCTAAAACCACAAGTTAACCCAGCAAACAAACACAGTAGCAGCTCTGATTGAAGTATTCAGGAACCTCATGATAAACTTTAAGGACCCTGTGATCGTGTATCTGATTTCTCCTGACTATGCCACAAAATAAACTCCTTCCATACAGGTGGTGTTTCGTGGCAATATTTGAAGGCCTCATTTACCTCCAATATTCTGACTACATCACAGAGTTTCTTAATTAAGGGGGGGGGGGGGGTATTATATATTATTCTCTTGTAGGTCCATTATTGTTGGAGGACTCGTGATATAGTCAGTGAATTGGAGGCTACTGATTCCTCCAAAACAATACCACCACTATCGAAACTCTATCAGTATGGGGTTTTCATTTGTGGCAAGGCGTGGAGGAATCAGTGTAGCCTTCAATCCATCCACAACACCACAAACACCAAACACAACAACACAAACACCAACACAGCACAACACAAACACCAAACACAACACAACACAACACAAACACAACACAACACAACACAACCACCACAAACGCGTCCCACAAGTCGCCTCCGTCCCGTTCAATCTTACATAAAACATAAATCTCAACGTCTAATCGTTACCATTGGACTGCCATACATCAAGCTAATATCTCGCTATTCCGGAGTTTTTATACGTTGTTATTACTGCTCTTCAATGTCCTCTTCCTTCCTACTGACTCGATAGTATTAATGATGGAGGGAGGAGGAGGAGGAGGAGGAGGAGGAGGAGGAGGAGGAGGAGGAGGCGGAGGCGGAGGCGGAGGCGGAGGTGGAGGAAGAGGAGGAGGAGGAGTAGGAGGAGGAGGAGGAGGTTGATAATACCGTGGGTGGGGGGTGGAGGAGGGGGGAGAGGGATAGATGGTGCCGGGGGTGACGGAAGAGGAGGGGGGGAGAGGGGTTGATGGGGTGATGAAGGAGTGTACGATTGCTTCCTCCAAACTCTGCCAATAAATACATCACCTCAATATACATGTACAAGAGGATCTGTTTCGTGGCTTAGTGTGGAGGAGACAGTAACTCCCCTGATTCCCCCTTGCCACCTACTACTGTATGTATAATTCCTCCTAATGCCTGCCTTTGTGTCTTCCCCAGAGTATTGATGTATATGTTGCCGTCAGATAGGTAATGGTATCGAACCCTGGCCCATCAAGAAGGAGGAGGAGGAGGAGGAGGTTGGGGGTGGGAGTGGGGAATGTCAGGGGGTGGAGGAAGGTAGTGGTGGGGGTAGTGAGGAGGGGGAGAATGGAGGGAGGTAGTGGCGGGGGTAGTGAGGAGGGGGAGGATGGAGGAAGGTAGTGGCGGGGGTAGTGAGGAGGGGGAGGATGGAGGGGGTAGTGAGGGGGGTGGGAGAAAGGAAGGGATGAGCCAATAAAAATGAATAACTCGTGATTTTTTCATTTATTAACCCTCCTTCGTCCCGGGTGCGCGTCTAATAAACCCCAGTTATCTGAATGGGATCGATACCAGAATGACGTGTTCTATTATACATCAACCTTGTCTGCGTTTTTACCTCTATCACTTTCATTAGTTTTGTCTGTGTATTTTTTTTTTTAATCTTGTTTTTACCTCTATTACTTTCATTATCTTTTTTATTTTATTTTGTTTGTCACTTTCATTAGTTTTGTCAAAAAAAAATCTTTTATCTTTATCCTTGTCTAGTGTTTTTTTTTCCCTCTACCACTTTCTTTATTGTTGTCTTGTGTTTTTTTTTGGTCACCTTTTATCTCTATCAATTTTTTTATAGTTGTCTTGTGTTTTTCCTTTGTAACCTTAATTCTTTATCTTTCTCACCATCTTTATCTCTCTCATGTTCTTCATATTTGTCGTGTTTTTATCTCTATCACATTCTTTATCAATGTTTATGCTGTTGTTTTTTCTCACTCTATCACCATTTTATTTTCCTTCAGTACAGGTTCAGCCACAACAACATACTGGGTAACGAGGGTGCTAATTGCCTCTAAAATAGAAGTAGAGAATTTTTATGGGGTATATAGCACATTGTTTTTGGTGGTAAATCTGGAGCAAATTATTCCACCAAACTATTCCAGGCAACAGGATATCATTATTTGTCTTCGTTTGGATCTGTTTCCTGGCATACTTTGGAGCAATCAAAGGGCACCAATTTATCAAAAGTATAAATTGGTATCTCATGACAGCTCTTGACTATCGGCAAAATGATTCCTGGCCCATAACTCCCCAAGATCGTGTATGAGACTTGGGGGGAAAGGTCTTCTAGCAGTTATCTATTTACTTATTCCAAATTTTCTCGAGTATTCAGTTCTACCAAAACAAAATAATTAACCAAACCTATTCAGCATTTTCCTACCCTTACCTCAGCTCACTGACTAACCACAAATTACCCATGGGTAGTGCAAAGGTAACCAATCTAACCAAAACATGTCTATTCCCTATATCATGGGGGATAGAGAAATTGTGTGTGTGTGTGTGTGTGTGTGTGTGTGTGTGTGAGTGTGTGTGTGTGCGTGTGTTTGTTTGTGTGTGTGTGCTGCGGGGGTGACAAGGCGACAACCCAACCCAACCCACCCCCACCGTGACCTCGCTACACCACACACACTCACACACTCACACACACTCGCGTTTTTGTAGCATGTGACAATCAAGCTGTCAAATCAGCATCAGACCCGCCTCGTCACGTTATTTGCATTAGGGTCTAAGTGTACGGCAGGCGGCTGTCACTCGGCCCTAATAAAAGCAAACTGATGGGTATTTTTACGAGACTGGTGACAGACAGACAGACACACGGACGAACACGGACACATGAGCATATATGTATGTATACCAATATCTATACGCATACAGAAAGTACGCATACAGAAAGACAGATATACGAATGCAAATATCTAACCACTGATACACACAATCATACGTACTATCGAGGACGAAATATTCTCTCAACAGAGGGAGTGATTTTAGTAAACATTTGATAATTTATTTAATAGTGAGCTGTATAATTTTCTTATACATTATGGGAATTTTATAGTTACACAAAAATTAAAGTAATAACATCATAGTAGTACATTATGAAAACCTTGTTGAGAAAACTGTAAGAGTTACCCCCTGAGTGGAAAGAAAGTTTTGTCTGCAATAGTACATAAGTGGGCAGAAACAAACACAACACATGCACATATCCACACAACAGGAACACACACACACTTACATACATACAGACACACAACACACACGCACACATACACACAAATAATATGGAACAATTACCTCCCTGAGAGAGAGAGAGAGAGAGAGAGAGAGAGAGAGAGAGAGAGAGAGACAGGGTGGGGCTGTAATGGAAGGAGGGCAGGCAAGGCGAGGGAGGGCGTGGACTTGTAAGGGGGATGAGGGGGGAAGGGGGGGGGGGAGGTGAGGTGAGGGGGATGATTGGCACCTTGTGTATTTCCCAATGAAGGTGTCTTTGGCCTTTTGACTGGGGCGCTGAAGGCAATTATACCGTCAGGGGCGAGACAGCGAACCAATTTCATTAGGCCACTTGAGGAAAAGACAAAGGAGCTGAAAGATGGTGAAAAAAAATGGGGACCGGGGCATCACGCAGCTTAGGGTGGAGAAGAGAGAGAGAGAGAGAGAGAGAGAGAGAGAGAGAGAGAGAGAGAGAGAGAGAGAGAGAGAGAGAGAGAGAGAGAGAGAGAGAGAGAGAGAGAGAGAGAGAGAGAGAGAATAGGTAAGTAGATAGATAGACAACGAAAATTTGACTGAGTATTAAATATATGAATACGTGGAGAGGAAACCACAGATAGACAAACAAACAGACTAAAGAACAAAACACACACCAGCAACAGCAATATAACAACATAAACATCAACATCAACATCAACAACATCATCATCATTTTGGGACCCTTCCCGTGATTACCCTCTGCTTGCATAAGAAATCAAAAGAAACTCCAGAATGCGAGACTCACAAGTTTTGCAAGCACATGACAGCCAGCCAGCCAGCGAGCAACACTGAGGGTAATTACATCGTCATCACCGTCGTCGTTGTTGTCGTCGTCGTCGTTGTCTACTATTGCACCATCTGTTGTGCTGGACTGGATGGAAAATAGACTGACTTATACTCGGGGGACGTACGGTACAGTTTTTCAC
>JAWZYT010003685.1:0-20000 GCA_034508575.1 Petrolisthes manimaculis | reverse complement strand
GAAGGGAAGGGAGAATGATATTAAGGTGAATGAAAAGTGAGAGAGAGAGAGAGAGAGAGAGAGAGAGAGAGAGAGAGAGAGAGAGAGAATCACGTAAGCATGCAGTTACAACAACGCGTCAAGAACATATGCTTCTAAAACCAGACCAGGGAACCTATTAAACACTATAATCAACTCTTCTTATATTCTTTTTTTTTATCTCAACCCGTAGCATATATAAACACACTTACCCTCTTCCTCCCTCCCTCCCTCCCTCCCTCCTTTCTTCCTTCCTCCTCCTCCTTCCCTCCTTCCTCTTGCTTCCTTTCCCTCCTCCATTTCCCTTCCTCCTCCCTGCTCTCTTCCTCCATCTTTCTTCCTTCCTCCTACCTTCAACCCTAGCTCCCTCCCTCTTTCCTTCTTTCCTTCAACCTTAGCTCCCTCCCTCCTTCCTTCTTCCCTCCCTCCCTACCTCCTTCACATCCCTAAACCCTCCCTCCCTCCCTACCTCCTTCAACCCTCCCTACTCACTTACCTGTGCATAACTAGTGAGATTTTTAATACATCCACCTCATATCATTTTTTCCAGGTACACACAGGTATTTCCACAAGGGTGCCCGTACCTGTAATAATGTGAGGAGTCAGATCAATTTAATTAATGTGTTGGATGGGAGAGACGTTCGTAGGGGACCCGCAAGATTAACTCTGCCTTGCTGGTAATGAGAGCAGGGAGGAAGAGGAAGAGGAGGTGAAAAATGGAGGAGGGAAAAGAAGAAGAGGAGGAGGAGGAGGAGGAGGAGGAGGAGGAGGAGGAGGAGGAGGAGGAGGAGGAGGAGGAGGATGTGGAAGTTGAGGTGGAGGTGAAGACTGGAGGAGGGAGCAAGAAGAGGAGATACAGAATGGAGAAGGAGTACGACAAGAGGTATATAGATAATTAAGATGAAGCAAGAAAGAGTATAGATGAAAGAATAGTATTAGGAAAAAAAGGACAAGGAGCAGGAGGAGGTAGAATGGTTGAGAGTTGATGGTGGTGGTGGTGGGGTTGAAGGGGTGATGGAGGGGGCAATATGGTAGCTTAAATGTGGTGATATACGGAGGAGTGAATTACACACCACTCCACAGGGTTCAACCAGCATGTACAAACCACTTATAGTCTTACCGAGGATGTTCGTGGTGTCTATAATATTTGAAGACTGTATACGACTAGAGGTGGTGGTGAAGGATTCTGAGTGGTGGAGGGAAAGTGGTGAAGGTCATAGTGATGTAGAGTGGTGATGAAGGATAATGATGTAGAGTGGTGGAGGGAAGGTGGTTAAGAGAGAGAGTGAGAGTGGGGGGGGGGGGGGGGCCTTGTGGTGGTGGTGATGGAAGTAAATTAATTAACTAATGAACAATAAACGGAAATATAATGTTGAGCAGCTAAAAGACACTACAACTCCTGGGAGATTGGAACGTAACTATAGTATGAAATCTTCAGGATGATCATTATTATACACATGAACGATGGGGATTTACGATTTACTAAGACACTATGAACGACTGAGGGATACCAGTGCAACGAATGGGTCAATTTTAAGGTTGACACACGAGGGACTGGGATGTACGAACGCAAACGAATGGTGTAATCTTAATTTGACACATTAACCAATGGGATATACGAACGCAAGTGATAGGTGTAATCTTAATCTGACATAATTATGAACGACTGGGACATACAAACCCAACGAATGGTACTGTACCTATAATCATTAGCTGACAAAGAACGACTGACTGAAATATACGAACGAACGCCGAAAAAAAACAGGGCATTATTTGCAGGTTTATTAAATTAAGAGGATAATATACTTTAGGTACACTGGAGCACCTTGATTCCTCCAACAAAATATGCCGCCTGGAAACAACAGGACCAGATACAAATATAATGGTGGCCTTTTGCTTGGATATAGTTTGGTGGAATTAGCTGCTTCAGACCAACCAACCTCCCCCACCTTTACTAATAAGAATGATGACAAAACAGCACATGTATAATTTTTTTTTATATAGTCCACGAGTCCACACAACCTTGCTCACAACAAACATGATGATGATGATAATGACGATGATCTCCAGCGGATGGAAACTCAAAGAGCAGCCGTAATTACCATCGGGGAAAGATAATGTGACAGGCACTTTGTTATTGACACATGGAATTACGGGCTAAGTGCGCCCTTTGATTGAAGCTTCCGATTACAGGCGCGGCGTAAGGTATGGGCGCCCCGCTGCGACTGAGATGAGCAGGGCTGTGGCGGCGCTGTGTCATGTGTACCTCGGGCGATGTGCATTCTGGGAGGAGGACGAGTTGGTGGGTTGGTTGGGGACGCTAGACATAAGACAAGGCTAAAAACAATGAAAGGGGTTGTTATGTTACAGTGGGGATAGTTATATATATGTTACCATGGGGTAGTTGTATTACGATGGGTATAGATGTATTATGATGGGTATAGATCTATTACGATGGGTATAGATGTATTAGTCTACCATGAAAACATTTGTATCATGATGGTATTTTATGCATGTTACATCAACAAGTACATTGAAATAAATAAAAATCGTATATTGATCAGGATAATTATGATACAATATGTTTATACCTGGATAAGTAAACCAACAATGAATTAGGGAACACAGTGGTGGATAAAAATAAATAAAAATAAAAATAATAATATACAGAATGATGACTGAATTAACATAAAATCAAATTAAGGACAAGATTCATACGTGGTGAGGAGACAGAAGGAGGACACACTAATGACCGTCACCATTACACTGTTTAATAAGTACGAAATTGTGGTTAAGTACATACATATATAAAGGTGGGTAAGAATTGTAGCAGGTTGAGAAGGAGTGATTACAGTAGGGGAATTAAGACTTTTCCCGTCTGTTACACGTGAGGACATTTTTTCCTCTTTCTTATCTCTCTCTCTCTCTCTCTCTCTCTCTCTCTCTCTCTCTCTCTCTCTCTCTCTCTCTCTCTTTCTCTCTCTCTAGTCACAAAGCGAGCTAGGGAAGAGTAATTACAGCAAGGGGTTGAGATATTATGCTAGAGTAAAAATAATCACGCTGGGAGTCGAGACCATATTATAATGCTATAGAGTAAGATAATCACACAGAGTTTTTATTTCAGTAACGAAGGTATAGGAATAATAATAGGATCTTCAAGGGACAGTTTTTATGGCTTCACCTGCCGCGATCAAAATGGCGAGTGATACATACCGGAGTCCCAATTTTCCAGTCGTAACTTTAAATGAAGGGAGGTTGGGAGGGAGGGGGGGGGGCTGAGGGAGGGGGAAAAAAGTGAGGGAGAAACATTATATATATTTATGTTCTACGGGATTTAAACCACTCACAGGAGAAAAAAAGCAAAACAAAAAAAGAACGAAAGTAATTACAGAAAAAGAATAAACCCCAAAAAGTAACTGGGATCACTTATGTCCGGTGGTGCCTGGCTGGCCACGGACGGGTGCTGATGGCCGTATGGTCTGGTCTGGTCTGGAATTGTGGGGAGTGAGGGGAGAGGGGTGTGTGTGTGCGGGGAGGGGGGGGTTGCTCGTCATTCTTGGTTGGGGGGAGGTTTGCTCGTCACTCTTGGTGGGAGTGAGGTGGAGGGGGAGAGGGAAGGGTACTGGCAACGAGGTAGGTGGGTAAGGGGAATGGGGACGGTGTGGGGTTGAGGTGCTCGTCACTCTTGTTGGGGGAGGGGAAAGGTGGGTGTGGGGAAGAGGAAAAAGAAAGGGGTAGGGTATAGGGGGGAAGGGGTAGGGTATAGGGGGGAAGAGGTAGGGTATAGGGGGAAAGGGTAGGGTATTGGGGGGAAGGGGTATGGTACAGGGGGGAAGGGGTATGGTACAGGGGGGAAGGGGTAGGGTATAAGGGGGAAGGAGTAGGGTACAGTGGGGATGGTGGGTGTCTACTCGTCACGGGTTAGTGCTGATGAGGTTGGTGGGGTCGAAGCTTCAAGAGGGCTGGACTTCTTTTAAGGGGGTACATTTGTCACAGATCTGGAGCTGAAGAGGAGGTAAGGGTGATGATTCGTAAGGCGGGGGGTCCCTAATGAGTTCAAGGGGGGTGGGGGGTGGAGGGGCAGGAAAGGTAATGACCATGTTGGAGGAGCTATTGAAGGTAGAGGAGAGAGGCAAGTTACTCCTCAAGGAAGGAAGTAAGAAAGTAAGGAAGGAAGGAATGAAGAAAAGAAAAAAAGGAAGGAAGGAAGTAGTTTCATCTTCTCTCATTGACACAAGCTTATTTTTTAGGTTAGTTTTTCGAGCTATAAATGACAATATCATGATAAACTATAATCACGTGAATTGCGAATATGCTTAATGATTTACCTGAGAGCATCTCATGCGAATTTCACAGTATTAAAGTTATACTTGTTTTCTGGTAATATGGTAGCATTACACTCTAACAAGACTCTTAGTAGCCTACGAATCATTCTTCCCAAAACACCACAACGTTATGACTTCCGTTAGAACACGAATTGCTTTTATAGAGTAGAAACATATTGTGTTTTATGGGAGGTGATTCAGCTGAATAGGTTCGTCGCACCTAAACACTTTTTATACTTTTTATAACATGTTGGCTAACGGACAGTAAGGGTGAATAAAAGCATAAAACTTTCAACTTTCCAACATACTACTAAGACACGAGACGTCATGGCCAGACAACAGGGTACACACACACAAAAACACAAACAAACACACACACACACACATTTCTACTTGACATAACACTTTCTTTCAACGTTAGCGTATTCATATCAACATTAATATTATCAACCAAACAGTAATATTTTCCTTCCTGACAGCATGTGGGTCCAGTCTATCCCTCCAACTCTACCATGTGGTGACTCCAATGTGGAAATCATTCTCTCTCTCTCTCTCTCTCTCTCTCTCTCTCTCTCTCTCTCTCTCTCTCTCTCTCTTTCCATAATCCACCACACACAGTACTTACTCATCCCTTGCCTCACCCTTGCATCTCCCCTTCCTTACTTCTCCTCCTCCTCCTGCACCGTCCTTCACCGTAACCTCCAAATCCCCTTCCCCACCATCTCTCCCTCCTCCTCCTCCTGCTCCTCCTCCTCCTCCTCCTCCTCCTCCCTCCTCCTCCTCCTGCTCCTCCTCCTCTTGCTCCTTCAAGCCATTGCTGCATAAGGTGACTTCGGCCTGGACATGACTCGGTGGTATACGGTTCCCCCCTCGAGGCGACTCCGAGAATGAAGTATCGAAATTGCAGGTAGTGACGTGTTGCTTCTCTCTCTCTCTCTCTCTCTCTCTCTCTCTCTCTCTCTCTCTCTCTCTCTCTCTCTCTCTCTCTCAAACCTGGTGCTATATATACTGATGCAGGATACGGGCCGAGTTACATATATCTACCGGTATATATTTGACCTCTTGACTCGAGCCAATATCGTGTAACTTTTTTGGAACCCAAGAAACCACCATGAAGTCTCAGATTTTTCTTATTCCATATTTTTTTTTTTTTTTATCTTTGCCTACAATTTTTTTATGCCATTGTGGTGTTTCAGTTTGCCCTTTGCCTTTCTTTGAACATTTTATTCTATTCGCCACTGTATTGTTTTCTTTTGCTCTTTATAATCTTAAGCCATTTTCTGTACCGTATATCACCATTGTGTATTCTTCTGGGTTTTCTTTTCCCTTGACATTTTCTATATATATGTTATTGGTCCATTTTCGTTTTTTTTTTTTTATATATATATATTTTTGCATACATGTCTGTTCTTTATAATATCTATTAGTCACTATCATCTGAACGTCACTGAAGTATATAGTCATAATTATCATTCTGTCTTTATTTGAACTTTCACTGTATTGTTTTCCATTGTTATTTATATGTCATTACGCAACATCTGCAGTTGTGTGAGTGTGTGTGTGTGTGTGTGTGTGTGTGTGTGTGTGTGTGTGTGTGTGTGTGTGTGTGTGTTGTGTGTGTGTGTGTGTGTGTGTGTGTGTGTGTGTGTGTGTGTGTGTGTGTGTGTGTGTGTGTGTGTGTGTGTGTGTGTGTGTGTGTGTGTGTGTGTGTGTGTGTGTGTGTGTTTTGTGTGTGTGTGTTTTGTGTGTGTGTGTGTGTGTGTGTGTTTTAAGTCTGACCCCTGTGTGAGCCGTGATGGTGGGTTGTCTCAGGGTCCCACCAGTTCCATGCAGCTCTATTTGTGTCTACACCGCTTTCATCAATCCCTAATCATCTCTCACTACTCCATCCCACCCCACCCCAGCCCCAGCCCCTCATGTCTGTCATTTGCCCTACTCACATGCTGACTGCGCCGTGTTTCCCTGTGCATATTTTTTTTTCTGTGTGTATATCCGTCCGTAAGTTTGTATTACGAATCATTTTCTTCTCGATACAACCACTTCGTACACCCGATTCTCTATTTGTATTTACCTTAGCATACGTGAGGTTGAGCGAGGTTATAGGCCGGCTTTCACTCGTGTGTGTTGGTTAGTTATCAACCTGACTCAAAAGATTGCAAACATATTTTCTTCATATTTCACAGGATGATTGTACACTACGAAAATCAAAAGTTGTTCATTGTGGAGGATTCTGGTTAAATTCAAAGAGACGATATTTGGGTTTGGTTTTGTGAAGGTCTATACTCCATAAAGTGCCCTTCTAGTTTTTATTGTATCTGACTCAACCTTCTCACTCTCTCTTTAGTTTTCCTTTCTATTTCTTGTATTCCTGTACATAATCACGCTCCACATATATTTTCTCTCCTATTCATACTCCTTCCTCACTTTATATTTGTTTTAACACTTTTCACTCTTATCCATTTCCTTCCATATTTTTTCCCTCACCTGATTCTCCTTCCCGGATCTCTGCACGTCCTCTTCTCTCATTTGTTCCATTACTTCCTTATTCTCTTTCTTACTTCTCAGTATACATCCTCTCTTTCCAACCTCTTCCCTTACGTCCCAACTCCTTCAATTTCAACTCTCCCTTTCCACCCCTAACCTTTCTTCCTTACCCTTTCCTTCAACTTCAACCCTTCCCTTCACCTCCTCCTTCCCTCTCTCCCCTTCTCCTCCTCCCTGTTAGCCCTCCCTCTCCACCTGTAGCCTACCTTACTTCCCTATCCTCCCTCCCTCCCTTTCTCCTCCTCCCTGTCAGTCCTCCATCCCTCCCTGTCAACCATCTCCTTCTCCTCCCTCCCTCACTCCCCTTCTCCTCCTCCTCCTCCCTCCCTCCTTCCCTCACCACAAGCCCCGCCGTCCAATGTCGTGTTGCCCAATTCGGTCATAAATCCGAGTGGTGGCGAGTGTTGTCATTAGGCCAATCGGTTCATCAGATAGAGCAAGACTTACTGATCAGACTCGCAGCATATTGAAGGGCTCGGGAAAAGAAATGTCCCCCCGGTCTGTGGTCCCGCTTACAGTCCAGGGGGGAGGGGGGGAAGGGGAGAGGGGTGGAGAGGGGACAGGGGTGGAGAGGGGTGGAGAGGAAACAGGGGTGAAGAGGGGAGGGGAAGGGAGCAGTGGTGGTGGTGGAGGAAGAGGATGTGAAAAGAAGGGGAGTAGAAGACGAAATAAAGGAGGTAAAGGAAGTTATTTCTGTGAGAGAGAGAGAGAGAGAGAGAGAGAGAGAGAGAGAGAGAGAGAGAGAGAGAGATTGCGTTGTATCATAAGTGAGTTTCATTTCCCACAAATTCTTTCCCTTCAAAACTTTGCTGCAGCCTTCATTTTCAACTTCATTTCCCCACCTTCCCCTTTCACTCCCACCAGTGTAGCCTACTTCACCTCACTATCCACCCTTTGCCATCCTCCCCTTGCTTCACGCTTCACTTATTCATTGCCTTTTCCACTCCTCCCACCTATTACATGTGTTTCGCCTTTATCCACCTTACACTGTCTTCCTTTTCATACTCTCACACTTCTCTCTCTCTCAGTCTCTCTCTCTCTCTCTCTCTCTCAGTCTCTCTCTCTCTCTCTCTCTCTCTCTCTCTCTCTCTCTCTCTCTCTCTCTCTCCTATGTCTTTACTCCTATATTTTTTCCTCCTTTTTCCATCCCCAATCTTCATTTGTACCCCACTCACACCGATACCCAAGATGTGCCTCAATCCTACTCCTTTTTCACATACCCTCTCCTTTTCTCTCCTCTATTTTTCTCTTCTCTCCTTTTCACTCATCTGCTCTCTCTTATAATCTCTACTCCTCTTCTCTTCTCTCCTTCTCTTCTATCCTCTCCTCTACTCAACTCTACTCTCTCCTATAATCTCCACTCCTCTTCTCTCCTCCCCTACTTTCCTCTCCTCTCCTCTCTCCTACAATCTTAACTCCTCTTCTCTCCTCTCCTCTCCTCCTCTCTCCAATCTCAGCCAGCACCCTCCACCACATTCGGTAAGATGCCCCTCCATCAACACTTAGAGTCGTGAGGGGCAACGTAATATTTGATACTATTTCCACGGTCACAATAACATGTCACAGGTCTCGATAAATCCCGCAGCGTATCACGTTTCGCGAGAACACAGGAATTACACTCGTGGACCTTTTCCTCCGCCAGACAGTCTTGGGCTCAGCCAGAAATTCTTACGGTTCAGGATTGTCCCTCTTCTTCATTTTTATTCTTTTTTTTTTTGTTATCAAGGATACATAGTTAGGGTCTTTTATTGCATATATTGTTAGTTTAATACAGACAACGTGCTCGATTTTGTACACTATTTTTTTTATCTCTATATATATGCCTGAATTGAAGCAAACCAAAGAGAGGGAGGGTTATTTATGTCAAGGACTGCAATAACTACTTAAACCCTCAAACTTGTTTTTCTCTCACTGTTCATCACATTTTGTTTGTACTGATATATTTTTTCCTTCTACTTTTGCTCTATTTCTCACTCTCTTGGGTTGTCATTTTTCGTTTTAATTTCTTTTTCTTCTGTTTCGACGCGATTCATTCCCTAAGGTATAGTAAGTAAAAGGTGAAGTTTTGGCGTTGTTTGTCAGGTTGTCCCCGTCGCCAGGGTATCCAATAACAGGGGCAGAGGCAAGAATTTTTACTCCTAAGATTAACCAATGTACTCTGATGTCTGGGAATTACTGTGTGTTGTGGCTGGTGGCTTAGGGATGGGATGGGGTGGGGTTAGGGAGAGGGGTGGGGTTAGGGAGAGGGGTGAGGTTAGGGAGAGAGGGGAGGAGGAGGAGGAGGAGGAGGAGTGGGTTGAGATGTGAGAGGACGAGGGAGTAAGTAAGGAGAGGGATATGGAGAAGGAAGGGGAAAAGATTGGGAGGAAAAGGAAACGAAGGCAAGAAGAAAAGATGAGTAAGAGGAGAGAAGTGATGGAGGTGAGGAGAAAAGAAAAGAGGGGAAATAGAGTTACGTAGAGGACGAGGAAAGGGTTGATGATATGTGAGAATGGACAGGGGAGAGAATGATATGTGAGGAAGGGAGTGGAGGTGATGGAGGAAGGAGGGAGTGGATATAGATGGAGGAGGGAGTGGATATAGAGGGAGGAAGAAGGACGAGGGAGTGGATATAGAGGGAGGAAGAAGGACGAGGGAGTGGATATAGAGGGAGGAAGAAGGACGAGGGAGGAAGGAAATGAGGTGCAGGGAGGATGGAAATGAGGTGGAGGGAGTATGGAGAAGGACGAGGACGAGAGGTGAGGAGGAGGAGGAAGATGACGACCACAAAGGTAACAAAAGAAGAAGTAGAAACAAAGTGGTGAAAACTGTGTAACGAAGGTCCAAAAGGTGATATTGGAACCCGCCCTGGGAGGAGTACAACACACGGTTTTATTTATACATCAGAGCCTTGCTAATTCCACTAATGCAGAATAATGAATGGAAAAATAATGCCTGTTATCATTTAATATTTCAAACATTTCCTCTATTGTCCTAGTACGGAATAATGGATGATAAATAGCTGCCATAAACACCAGTTGGAAAATAATGCTAATTAGAAAAGAAGCGAGATAGAGTGATGAAAAGGTATGTATTAACGAGAGACTGATAGGTGGCTTAATGAAAGGGATGATAATAGATTAAATGGAGATGAATTAATAGAACCATTAATGACTGATACATAATTGGTATGTATGAAAGGACCGCAAAATGTGAGGTGATGTTCTGCTGTACTACACACACACAAACACACACACACACGCCAAGAGACTGATGACTTTATAATGAGGACCAATTAAGGGGTTAGGAATGTATTGGTATATTTTGAGGCAATTGATTCCTCCAAATATTAAGGGGTTAGGACAATATTTTGGACTGTACATTTTGAAGCAACTGATTCCTCCAAGTATTATTTAACTATGAAACAGTTTACCTGATATTGTTTGTTTCTATAGAATATAAATTATAGTGTCAATAAATTACCTGAACGACATTGCATACTAATTATTAAATGGGACCTGATGAGATATTTTATAAGTGGGTTCTCAGCTTTAGTCCTCATCATTTTTAATATATATATATGCTGTATCATCATGGACTGGAAAACTCAGAAATGATTAGGAACACAATGTCATGTGCAATGGGCTATAAATTCTCTTAAGTATTTTACGTATTCTTGATCTTTATATTCATGCCAACTCCACATTCCTAGATAGACCGTCATAGTGTCTTTCTAGACTTATGCAAAACAAAGATGCAAAAAAAAGAACGTAACACTCGTAATTATTTTTTTACATTGTGCGAAGTATGAAATTCACACGCATAGACACACACTGAAACAGAGAGAGAGAGAGAGAGAGAGAGAGAGAGAGAGAGAGAGAGAGAGAGAGTAATGACCGATGGTGAGGTTAAGGAAGAGGGAGGGACACTGAGATAGGGGGAGTGGATAGGAGGTGTGGATGGGGTTTAGCAGTGGTCGACGTAGGGAGGGGAGGGGACAACGAGGAGGAAAGAGGGAGAGGAGAGGAAAGGAGGAGACACCTAAGGGGATGAATGAGGGGAGTATGCCAGAGGTGGAATGAGGGAATATGGTGAGGTGGGAGAAAGAGAAAGGGGGTGGGGGGAGAAATAGGGAGTAGGCCGAGGTAGAGAGAGAAAAGGAGGGGGGGGGGGACACAAAACCACCAGATAACAGTGAATGTGAGTGTGTGTGTGTGTGTGTGTGTGTGTGTGTGTGTGTGTGTGTGTGTGTGTGTGTGTGTGTTCTGATCATATCTCACAACTTCCTCACCTTTGTCATGGTAATAAAGAAAATCTAATTAGGCATTGTTTTCATGTACAGTCAATCCCCTCTAATTGAACAATAGCATTTTTTTTTTGTCCACTCACGCACACAACAACAACAACAACAACAACAACAGGAACAATAAAAATAACAGGAACAACAACAACAACAACAAAAACAACAAATGACCCGGTCTGTACATGATACCCATTCTGAAATATATATGATACAAAGTGTGATTATGGATGTAAATCTCTTCTCTCTTTTATTTTCGTTGGGGTCAAAGAGAGTTTATTTTAATGATGGGTATTAGACATAATGTATATTTAATTGTTCCATTGTCCAGGGTTCTCAAGGTACATTACTTAGTGATAGAGATTTTAATTAAGGTTTTGGAGAGGGAGGGAGGTAGGGAGGGAGATGATGCATGGAGTAATATTAATGTTAGGGAAGGGAGGAGGGAAGGAAGGAATAACGGACATGTAGAACTGAGACAGGGAAGGAAAGGGAGGGGAAAAGGAGTAGAAGCAAAGGAGGAAGGAAAGAAGAATATTGTAGTAAGGAAGAAAAGAAGGAAGTGAATCAAAGCAGGAGTAAGGAAGGAAGGAAGGAGGGAAAGAAGAGAATGGCAGTAGCGGTAGGGAAGAAAAGAGCAATAGAAGGAAAAGGATAAATAGGAGAAAAGGGAAAAGGAGGAAAATAGGGACGAGGAGATGGGAAACAGTAGGGAAGAATAAAGAAACAAGGAAGAGTAAAGGAGGGATAAGAGAAGGGGTAACAAAGGAAAAGAATAACGAAAATAAAAGGAAAAAACGAAAATAAAAGGAAAGAACCAAAAGAAAAGACGAACGGGACAGAGCATAACACCAACTGACTTTATTTAGGCGAAGGAAATGCAACCTAGATCTTGGCGAAAAAACAAATAGAGGAAGTCAGAAAGTGATGTCGATAAACGAGTGAGATAAGAGAGAGGAAATATATCACCATAAAAACGACAATATACAGTAATGACAGGACTATGGAGAACAGAGATGCATAATATTTAGATAAAGAAAATAACAACTCCATTTACGTCTGCATTACATATAACCTTTTGGGGAAGAGTGACAATAAACAGTATAGACAAGTCCAAAAAATAACTGGAAATTAAAGTATTATAATACATGAGAGAAAGGGAAGGAAAAGAAATAAAAGGAACGAAATTAAATGGAAAAAATGTAAAGAAATAAAAGAAAGGAAAGTTTATGCATGACAGAAGAGAGATAAGATAGAGAATATAATATGAAATTGATAAACTTGTTGCACGTCAAGATATAAACACGCAATATTTATAAAAGGTTATTTTTTTGTTCGGGTTGTGTGTTAATTTATTTATGTGTCTGTATCTCTGTTTATGTGTATGTTGAGATGATTCCCCATGTATTCATATGTGTGTCTGTGTGTGTGTGTGTGTGTTGACAAAATAATTATTAGATACTTGGAGAGATCTGGAGCTACTAGATTATAATTTGAGAATAAATATTATAATATATATGTTTATTCCCTTTGAAAAAAAAAAAAAAAAAAAAAAAAAAAATGGGCCCTGAGAACACAAAGGAACACAAACACGGGAAAACCTCAGCAAAGCAACACAGCCAAATAATCCAAATGGACGACCCAATGGCCAGTAATGACGATGACCCTGAGAGAGAAAATTAACAATCCTTGATGTAAATGGGAATGGGGGTGGGATGGAGAATTGGAGGGGGAGTGGGGGTGGGATGGGGAAATGGGGGGTGGGGAAATGGAAAGGGATGTGTAGGGGGTGGGGAAAGGATCTGGAAATGGAGAGGGATGTGTAGGGGGTGGGGATGGGATGGTTAAATGGAGAGGGATATGGAGGGGATGGGGGAATGGAGAGGGATATGGAGGGGGTGGGGATTGGATCTGGAAATGGAGGGAAATGGAAGGGGGTGGGGAATGAGATGCGGAAACGGGGATGGGGAAGGGGAGAGGGGAAGAGGGGACACAACGCAACGCAAATAAATAGATCCCTTAAAAATATGACGTGTTGTATATGTATGGGATAATTTGCATATAATGACGAACACTTCCTTGTCATTGTGGAAGGTAATGTATTCCTTTCATTCCGTCTCATTCCAGTTCACTAGACAAATTGGGATATGCCATAGATAGAGTCATTACAGCAGCGTATAATACTGTACACCTCTCTCCTCTCCTCTCCTCCCTCCTCTTTTCCGGGAAGGCCTGAGCGAAGGATTGTGGTGCATTTACGATCGGATGTGGGTGGGTCGGGATGGGAGATGGACGAATGAGAAGGGGTGTGGGATGGTGGATGGGTAGGGTAGGGAGTGGGGGTGTGGGATGGCGTGTGGAGCGGGATGGTGGGATGGGGCATGGGTGGAGTGAGTGGATGGGTCGTGTGGGGGGGAGGGTGGCGGATGGGTGTGGTGAGTGGGTGAATGAATGGACGAGTAAGTGAGTGGGTGAGTGAGTGGGTGGTGGTGTACAGGCACGTGCAAAAATCACCTTCTGTAACAGATATAGATAGATAGATAGATAGATAGATAGATAGATAAATAGATAGATAGAGATATAGACATATAGACAGATACAATAGACATACAGATATAGACAGAGAGAGAGAGAAAGAATGATGATGATGATGATACTGATTGTGAGTGAGTAGGCTATCAAACAACTTATGATGCAAGTCTCGTACACAAAATAATAAGTTCCTACAACATCACTCCTGCATTCTGTTCCCTTGTCACGTTCTTCTCTCCTCTCTCCTCTCCTCTCCTTTCCTCTCGTCTTCGGTCGTTCACCAGCTGTTAACATTCGTCTCTCCTTTCGTTAATTACTTCTCAGACACCCACCCACTCACGCACCCCCTACCTGGCCACTTCCTCCCTTTCCTTATCTACTTCAACGTACACATTAATAACACTTCTCTTCTCACCATCCCTGTTTTTTAATCCATCTCTTTCCCCCTTTACATCTTATAGGAAATAATCTCATTAAGTTAGTCTATCACAGTATGTTTTTATAGCCAGGTTTACAAGTGTTTTATTCACTCAAGAAAACCCCAATGTATGACTGGAAGAAGTGCGGTAATATAATAAATAATAAATAAATAAATAATAACCCTTGGATTCTTAGTCAAAATAATTCCGGGGTTCTATCTTAGGTTAAGGTATAGGAAGTTATATAATTTTTCTATCTCTCTCACACACACACACACACCTTCCCACATTACGTCTGGCTTCTTCTGTCTCACATTTGTTCTCACTCTCACTGTTGTCTCCTTCCCACCATCGCTATATTCTTGATTGATTCCACTTGTATCGCTCTCACTCACTTCCTCCCTTCTTCTCACAGTATTTATTGTCTCCCATACCGGGTACTCTACTCTTCTTTCCCACCACCTTATTACACCAACTCTCTCTCTCTCTCTCTCTCTCTCTCTCTCTCTCTCTCTCTCTCTCTCTCTCTCTCTCTCTCTCTCTCTCTCTCTCTCTCTCTCTCTCTTACACATACACACACTAACTCTTCATCCCAACCTTTCTCTCTCTCTCTCTCTCTCTCTTTCTCTCATTACAAGGAAGGTGATAACGACGGTAGCCATTTGAGGGGGGCAGTCACTCCCTCGCTCGACCCCCAACCCCATCCCACCCCCACCCAGCCCTTCTTCATCCAACCCCCACCCCCTTGCCCCCTCGAGTCTTGTACCGTACTGGTTGTAAATGATTCCCAGGTCTCGACTCTCCTAATTGAACTGATACCGGGATGAATATTTGAACCACGCTGATGAGGCCGTGTGGGTTGGAGGGTAGGAAGGAAGGAAGGAAGGAGGAGGAGGGGGGCGGGAGAGGAAAGAGAAATTGAGGAAGGGAAGGAGGAAGGAAGGGAGGAAAAGAGGAGGGAAGGGGGGAAGGGAAAGAGGAGGGGATGGGGAAGGGAGGGAGAAGAGAAAGGAGGAAAAGAGGAGGGGAGGGGAGGGGAAAGGGAGGGAGAAGAGAAAGGTGGAAAAGAGGAGTGGAGGGGAAAGGGAAGGAAAAAAAGGGAAGGAGGGTGAAAGGAAAGGAGGGAGAAAGAGAGAGAGAGAGAAAGGAAGGGCAGCTGTTGGAAGAGGAAGGAGGAAAGGAGAAAATATTTATGCTACTGTTGGTGTTAAGAATAAATAATAAAAACGTCAATAAGGAGTAGGAGGAGAAGAAGAAGGATGAAAAGGAGGAAGAGGAAGAAGAGAAGAAGTATAATGATGATAACGGAGACGAAAGCAGAGAACAAACTGCTTAACGACGATGAAGATAAAGACGATGACTATGGCGACGGTCCGCAGGTAAAACACGCCCCGCCCCGCATTAGGAATAAAAACGCCAATCCGTCAAAATCAGACACCAATTTGCACCCACAACACACCACACAACAACACATTACACGCCAGGCGCAACAACAACCACCACCACCACCACCACCACCACCATTACCAACCAACCAACCTTCCTCCCCGTCCCGCTACGCCACTGCAACCTTTAATAATCTTTACACATCGAAAACCATAGTAAGTTATGTTTGTTATATTACAAAAACTAATGATGAATGAATACAGAACAACAAGAACTCAAATTCTAATATCTAAATGTAGAGTTGGATACAAATATGGTGGATAAGTAAGAATATATGTCAGGTTACCGTCCTATACATCAATAATGATAAACAAAGAATTGTTGAAGGAATTCATAAAAGGTAAACAATTATCTCAAACCTTATTATATTTTTACACATCAATATTAATCGCCATTACAACAACCACCGCTACCACTACCACCACCACCACCAATACCATCATACCTATAGTAACTACCATTCCCACCACCCCACCATCAAAACTACCATCCCTAACACCATCATAACTCGTAACTATCCTCACCACTACTATCATAACTAGAGTACCATTCCAACACCACCACCTACACCACCATCCCCAACACCACGAACACCAACACCAACACCACTACCTCCAGTCCTTAATCCTGTCCAGTTCGCCATGTGTCACGTAGAAATTTAAGTAGCGGAAATGTATATAAATAAATAATAATAAAAAACAACGTACTTTAACGTGGCGTAGAAGATGGGTGGGAGGAGGAGGAGTAAGAAGAGGAGAAAGAGAAAGAAAGATAAGGGAGGTACAGAGGGATGAAGAAGGCAGGAAGTGAGAGGGGTGATGAGTGCGAGAGAAGCATCTTGGGGGAGAGGGGAAGGGATAGAAGGAAGTAGGAAAGTAATCAGGATTTATGGGGTGGGAAGGGTGACTGGGATAGAAGAAGAATAGAAGGACGCATGGAGGACGAGGAATAAAGGAAGGAGGGAGAAAACAAGGATGGGTAAAGGAGAGAGGATGTGGGAAAATAGCAGGACAGAGAATAAACAGAAGGAAAAAAGGGTAAGAAAAGCACAAGTGAGAGAAGGAAGAGAGAGAAGGAAAGGAGTCACTAAAGAAAGATAGGGAGTGAGTGAGGGAAGGGAGTGAGTGAGGGAAGAGAGTGAATAAAGAAAGGAAGGGAGGGAGTCAGAGAGTATAATAAAGGGAGGGAGGGAGTCAGAGAGTAGTAAAAGGATGGAGGGAAGGAAATGAGTGATGGAAGGAAGAAAGGCAGGTATGGTAGGGAGACAAGGAGAGGAGGGAGGGAGGGAGGGAGTACCTATATAGAGCTGACACTGCCTCTATACGATACAAATTGTCCCCATAAGAAAGGGTTTAAGTGATGTACAGCCAGGGACACACCCCTATAATACCGTCTAAGTGGGCTGGATGTGGCGGGACCTCCAGATTACCTCCACTTTTTATCTCCCAAGTCCAGGAAATAAGGCAGCAAGGAATACGTGTTGTTAGTGTTGGTTCCTGGTGGTTGGCTGCTACTTTGCCTTTTATGTGTTATCATTATTATTATGGTTATATTCTCATTAAGGGGTCGATGGCCTGAACGAGTGGTGGACAGTTTAGCCTCCTCTCGTTCTCATTATACACATTATCTGTCTGGCTCCTTACTCTCATGATTTCAACACTCACCTGAACGACACACAGACGCCATATTTCCTTCATATAGTTTTTATTTCGCACAAAGACGACTTACAGACTGAATGACTGATGGGCTGGCTGGCTGACTGACTGACAGACTGACGAGCTAGGTGACTGACTGCCTGACTGACTGACGAGCTAGGTGACTGACTGACTGACTGACTGACTGAGCGGTTTATTCATGGCAAGATTTGGCAGGTTTACGCATATATATAGGCTTACCGTACCTTTGCCGAGTCTAAGAAATTCTACTGAAAGAAGTCTGTGAACTGGAGGCGCTACCGATTCTCCAACCCATGACAGGCAAGTGACAACCTCAGCACACATGTCATTCAATATATACACACTTTGTTCCTTTATCGTATCCACCGGCCAATCTTCTCTAATTGAATACAAACAGAAAAAAAAAAATGTTGGTACTCGGGAATCCATCAAACAGTTCTTGCCCCCGTCTCGTGTAATCCGTGAGGTTGGGACCGCGCCTGTATGCGTGTCCCAGAGACATAAACATCACCAGGATATCACATTATGGGTTTCCTGGGATATCAATCGAACCCTTCCAAACAAAACTACAAACAGTAATAAACAATGCCTCATGATTCACAGATGACAAACAACGAGTCTCATCCAACAATAAATAATAACAAATGCGAATATAACAATACATATAGACAGAAAAAATCACCCCATAACTCCACCAGAGATATGTAATATACTTGAGGGGAAGGCTGCAAAAGTCAAAGCAAACAAACACACACATACATACACGGAAAACATACCAAGACCTGGACATAAACAAAAGATTTCATTGGCTACTTTTCCACCGTCTTCTGGGAAGTTTAAGGATTCTTCTAGTATTCATTTTTCAGATGATTATATGGGGTGAGTATTAGAGACGAGTAGGACCGTGTTGTGCCTGTAGATCCAAGAACGTAGAACAATATTGATAAACGAAGAGAAAACGAGCTGGTATAACAGAGGCATAACGAGGTGTGTGTGTGTGTGTGTGTGTGTGTGTGTGTGTGTGTGTGTGTGTGTGTGTGTGTGTGTGTTGTGTGTGTGTGTGTGTGTGTGTGTGTGTGTGTGTGTGTGTGTGTGTGTGTGTGTGTGTGTGTGTGTGTGTCAATAAGAGGGCCATCGTTCATCCTTCCACCACGAGCCCATCCGCCTGTCATCACCAGTCAAGTAATCGATGTATATGATCCAGACGCCTCAGTAAAAAAAAGGAGAGAACGACTGACTGACTGGCTGGCTGGGGACGCATGCATGACAGAAGACACCTAACGTAATGTTGGGGGGTTCGTGTGAAGAGTATTGAAGATGTGTACCCCGCTGGCTGCTTGTATCCCATCCTCTATTATTCATCTATTTATCGATGATGCTCTCTGTAGCTATACCTTCCTTGCTTGTACCTGCGTCCGTCTGTCTTATAATTATCTCCGTATCCTGTTATTATCTTGTTTTTTATCTGTTCTTCTCTTTCGTTGTTATGTCATTATTGGATATGTTAGTTATTTATGATGGTGCTTGTAGTTATACCCTTGTAGATTATCTCGTGATTATTTTAGAAGTTATTGCAGTACATTGACAATCTGTTTCAATATTTTTTACCTAAGGGTTATTGAAGTGTTATCGCTTACGTTAAGTTATTCATTTGATTATTGAAGACGTTGCTACACTCGCTATACCAAGACGATATACTCACATGAATAGATAAAGGCTTACACACACACACACACACATATATAATTATATATATATATATATATATATACACACACAAAAAAAAAATTTACTGCAGCTCACTAAAATTCCATATAAATAAAAACCCCGTGACAAATACCGTGACAAGTTGCGTCCCCTGTTGTACACACACTCAGCACGAGGAAGGAACAGCCGTGACATAAACAATTACCTGAAACACAAAGAAAGGGAGTCAGGAGCTGGCGAGGAAAAAGTTCAGCGACACAATGAACGAACGAACGAACGAACGGTGTGTGGGGGAAAAATAAATGGGTGGGCGGCAAAAAAGATTGAGCAATTTTTGACATGCAAAGGAAACGGTGAGCGTAATTTACTGCACTTAAGGAGGAGAGAAATGATGAATATTATGCAGAGAGAGAGAGAGAGAAAGAGTGAGAGAGAGAAGAGAGAGAGAAAGAGAGAGAGAGAGAGAGAGAGAGAGAGAGAGAGAGAGAGAGAGAGAGAGATAGAGAGAGAGAGAGAGAGAGAGAGAGAGACGAGAGAGAGAGAGAGAGAGAGAGAGAGAGAGAGAGAGAGAGAGAGAGAGAGAGGAGAGAGAGGAGAGAGAGAGAGAGAGAGTGAACAAATAGTACAAAATTGAGAATGTAATATAACACAAGGAACTTAAGGCATGGTGCTGGGGACAGGAACTATACTACTGGAGACAGAATGGAAAAAATATGATGAAGGAACAAGTTACAGGATGATGATGATGATCGAAAGAAGAAAAATAATAAGAAAAGGAAGAAGAGGAGACGGACGGGAAGGGGACACACAAGAGTAGGTGAGTAATTTAAAAGGAACGAGGAAAAATAATGAACAACAAGAGGCAGGGGAGGACAGAAGGAGTAGAGTAGGAGACAGATTGTGTACAAGACAGAAAAAAATGCATGAACATGATAAAGGAAGGAACGACAGGAAGACAGTGAGGGTAGACAGAAGACAGGAGGCAGGCAGAAGGGAAGATGAATGAACTTGTATGACAGGAAGGGGTGAGGTGGGGTGGGGTGGGGGTGGGGGG
>JAWZYT010003684.1:32500-35649 GCA_034508575.1 Petrolisthes manimaculis | reverse complement strand
GGCTCGGTTTTGATCGTGTTGGTGGGGGGGTGAATCGTGTGTGACTGTCCACTTCAGAGAGAGAGAGAGAGAGAGAGAGAGAGAGAGAGAGAGAGAGAGAGAGAGAGAGAGAGAGAGAGAGAGAGAGAGAGAGGGAGAAAGAAAGAAATAAAGAAAGAGAAGAGACAGACAGAGAAAGTTTAGCGATATGGGAAATAGTGTAAAAAGGAGGGGCAATGATTTCGAGTATGGACAAGGGAAGTGGGCAGTGGATGGGGCAAGAGACATGATATTAAAAGTCCTAGTCTAGCTCCACACTATATGCTTCCTCTGCCAGTCTCTGTATATGAAGGTATGCATGTGTTGATGCATATATTCATTAATGTGTTAAATATGGGAGGATGCGTGTTTTGTGAGGCGGGATGTTTATATGAATATGTTTTGCATGTGTTTGCCGAGTGGTGCTTTGAGATGTCTACATTTCTCCCTTTTCATATGAGTACATGTGCAGTATGTATATAGAATACAGTATATATGCAAGTGGGGTCTGTTCTTTGAAGTGTGAGTTTTATGTATATTGCCGAGGTTGTAAGTGTTTGGTAATGTTTAAGTCTACAAATTCATTATGTGAGTGTGTGATTGTCCCTTGTGTTAGTGTAAATAATGTCTTAAAGCCAGATGTATAAATAAGTGTTGTTATAATGTGTCTTAAGTGTCATTACGAATGTCAGTTGTAGGAGGTTTGTAATGCATAAAATAAGTTATATATATAAGGTGTATTGCAGAGTGTGTACGTGTTATTATAGTCTTTGTTATGCACATACTTTGGAATATGTTACTGCTATAGAGTATGGAGAGTTAACGGAGCATCATTTTGAAAGATTGTGAGTGCTGTTACCAGGGAGTGTTTATTGCTTTAGAATGGAAGCTATTTTCAACGAGGATGGTAAGGAAAATGAGAGAAGAGTATTGAAATATTAGAAAAAAAAAGAAAAAAATCCATGCAAGCAAGTGTGTATGTGTGTGTGTGCATGGAAGTTTATGGGTGCTTGCAAGTATGAATGCTGATGTCGACCTATTGCGTGTCAGTCGAGGTATGAGGTTTTTGTGCCTGCGTGTGTATGACCTTCGTGCCTGTGTGGTGTGTGTGTGTGGGGAAAGGTTACTATATAAGCATGATGCCTGGTTGTGTGATTTTATGAGTGTATGTCTGTGTGCCGGTCGTAAACGGGAGAGAGAGAGAGAGAGAAAGAGAGAGGAGAGAGTATGTGTGTGGTTGTGTTACAGAGAGAGAGAGAGAGAGAGAGAGAGAGAGAGAGAGAGAGAGAGAGAGAGAGAGAGACTAAAATGGTCTTGTGCGTGTGAAGTTGTGTACAAGGAAAGAGAACAAGTTGTGTACAAGGAAAGAGAACAAGTTGTGTACAAGGAAAGAGAATAAGTTGTGTACAAGGAAAGAGAATAGTTGTGTAGAAGGAAAGAGAATAAGTTGGTGTACAAGGAAAGAGAACAAGTTTGTGTACAAGGAAAGAGAATAAGTTGTGTACAAGGAAAGAGAATAAGTGGTGTAGAAGGAAAGGGAACACACAATTCATGGAGAATCCGTCTGTCCGTTGCGAGGAAAATCAAAATAAGCGGAAAGATTGTAGTCAAGAGGAGAGATTAAAAGAGATGAAAGGGAGAGGGGAGCAGAAAAGGGAGAGTAGAAGGGTGAGAGAGAGAGAGAGAGAGAGTGAGAGGAGAGAGAGAGAGAGAGAGAGAAGAGTGAGAGAGAGAGAGAGAGAGAGAGAGAGAGAGAGACCAACAGACAACCAACGCAGGAATAGAGTGAGTGAGTCAAGAGATACTCAGCCCACTCAGATCTTGCATAACAAACGAGGTGATCTAGTCTGATACAAGAAAGAGAGAGAGAGAGAGAGAGAGAGAGAGAGAGAGAGAGAGAGAGAGAGAGAGAGAGAGAGAGAGGAGAGAGAGAGAGAAGAGAGAGAGAGAGAGAGAGAGACGAGAGAGGGAGAGAGAGAGAGAGAGAGAGAGAGAGCAAACTGAAGGAAGATAGAACATGATGATCACGTCATTAATATACAGTATGTAAAGGGAACCTGATCAGATGAAATAATTATTGAGTACCATTGATTGTGGAGTTGGTGGTTGAGAGGAAACGACTGAGGATCTTATTTTGAGGTTCGTGTCCTGATGGGGGTTATCGTTAAATTAGTGTACAGTGGACACAGGAATTCGTCGGTACAGCTAAAGTGGAAGATGGTGGTCCCTCTCCGGCACCACACAACAGTAACTCTTGCCAGATACTTGCTTATCATCCCCATCATAAATAATGGCTTCTGCTTCTTTTATATCCTACTGGGCGCTGGCAACTTCACACTGGGAGGAGCAGAGTATTTATCACGTTGGCTGGGCTGTACCACGAATTTATGAGTCCAACTGTACCGTTTATATACCCGGTACAACATTTTTTTTTTCCGTATACAAGCAAAATAGACAAGTGAACTGTTCTGATGCCGATACAGTTCTGATGCATTTCGGGTTTTCATGAGGAATATTGATAGAGCTTTTGAGAAGCAATTTAGGTTGGCTGATTGATTAAGGCAGAATTTATGCCGTTCAGGGAAAGGCTTAGCTTTACACACAACCAGAAAATCCAGTATATCAGGCGTATACTTTAATATTAGATTGATACTGTATAATGCCTGGATAGTAAAGCCATTGTGTAGTCCATAATTATGTAGGTCACTCAGATTGAATGAAGTGTTGCTGAATGACATGACTGTGATGTTGTCGATGAAGTGGAAATGGTTTATTCCTCCAGACTGATACAGTTTCATGGCATAGTTTGGGAGGAGAATCACATTTTTTTTCTATATCCAGAAAGATATAGAAAGTGAAGATAAATATTTAAAGATATAGTTGCCTATTTGGTAAAATTATAGGGTCCTTGTCCTTGCTTGTCACTAACATCCTCAGTTTATTGACTCGTAATCCTAATATATCGAATCCTATTATCACCTGGTTAGCAAATTAAGTGTACATACATCATTAGATTAATATAATGTTTCCTTTGATAGATTTATGTGACTTGCTTTAAATCCATCTCATTGAAATATCTTTAGAGGACAGATAGAACAGACAAAGAAAATATCGAAAGTATAATAATTTTG
>JAWZYT010003684.1:17500-27500 GCA_034508575.1 Petrolisthes manimaculis | reverse complement strand
ATGAGACCTAGGGAGGAAGAATGGGGGGAACTAGAGAGGAAGAAGAGGAAGCATGTTGAAATATATTGGTGAGAGAGACGTATTGTGAACTGGAATAAAGTCAAGTTGCTTAGCTTAAACCTGAAGAAACTGTACAGAACCGACATGTGTAGTAAAGGCTCCTCGTCGTGGTTACAAATAGATTTTTGCTTGTGCGGTCACCAAAGGTCTATAAATACCCTGGAAGGGAGAAGTAAGTGGAAAAAATAATGTTGTGGGACTGCAGGAAGTTGTTAGAGGAAGGCGACCACAGAGAGGACTGTATTATGGAAGAGAACCTCAGATTCTATGACCTCTGTTTACTCTGGGGAAATGACCCAACACCGAGAGAAATGTGGCTTCGTCGAGGGTAATGTTCAAACACAGAAACGCACGCATGGAAATATATAAAGAAATATGTTTTATAAAGTGAGATAGTTGTGTAGACTAACATTCTCATAGAGGTATTAGAAACAAAACTCCTACAAAAATCATGCCATTGGAAAAAAATATAAAAAGTTATTATAGGATTGTGTCAGAGGGACGAACATTAGAATAGTTAGGTAAAAATCGTGTACATGTGTTATTTACTGTACACCCAGAACAATAATATTATGCATCTTTATGAACTGAGGCAATATGACAACAACGGACGAAACCAGGGAAAACTTTGCAGAGAGAATGTGAACCAAAGTGTATTTTTTCTGGTGTCCATTATACGCAGCAGGTGAAAAAAAAAAATATATATATATATATACACGGTATATGTATTTATATTATTTCTGTCCTCTGTATATACACATGACCCAGTAAGATAAAATAGAATACAGTATAAATAGAAATGCTGAAATTTGTTATTTTAGATTTAGATGGACGTAAATTTTTCAGTGATGGACGTGAAATTTTCAGTGGCTATACTGTACCTACCAAATGTAAATATGTCTCCTATAAAGTAGTGACGAAAATAGTGGCATGAGTAGGAGGTTTGGAAGGAGAATGTTGTGTTGTTGTAGTGGTTGGACGAGCTATTTTCATGGCGACCTTGTGTCCACCACCACCACCACTACCACCACTACCACCACCACCACTACCACCACCACCACCACCACCACCACCACTACACTCAGGGCCAACATAACTCGGCTAAGTGGTCAATGGTGGAGGAATAGTATACAAGCTCGGCTCACACACACACATACTGTAAACCCACACACATACACACTTTCTCGCTGGCTTTGACTCACACACAAGGACAAACTACACGAGTAAATTTAATGACAAAACACTGCATCACAGAGAACAGAGAGAGGGTAGCGTCCAAACAGGTGTGTGGTGCAGGAACGTGTGTAAAAGAAGGAACCAAGGAAGGAAGTGTGGGTCGTGGGGGTAAAAAATAGCATATATATAGATTACCTGTACTGGGACAAATTGATGTGGGTTGGGAAGGTATAGGGTAAGTGATGGGTGGGAAATGACAGGGTATATTTTGGTCTTTGTATGCAACCCCAAGTCTCTTCTGTCATTATAATTATCGTCATTACTAACCTCATCATCATTATCACCATCACTTTTTTTTAATCACCATCGTCATCACTATCCTCACCATATCATCATCATCACTCACTGTTTTTGTAATCATCAACGTCATCATCACTAACCTCACCATATCATCATCATTATCATCGCTGTTCATTTTATCATCATCAACATCATCACTATTCTCATTTATCTTTGTCATCTTCAGTCCTTTGATTTTATATTTGTTATTTTTTTTTTCATTCCAACAACTACTGTACTTCTTGGATGCTATAACTTTCATTATTTATTCGTCTTCATAACTCGTGTCAGTAGTAATAACCCCTGATGGCCGTGAAGAGATCAAAAGGTTCCTTGGTGTTCATCATGGCCCTTTGTATCTTTACCACACCCACCACCAACACCACCACCACCACTTATACCACTTATGCACCTACTTATATCACTCCTACACCCACTTATACCACTCCTACACCCACTTATACCACTCCTACACCCACTTATACTACTTCTACACCCACTTATACCACTTATACACCCACTTATACCGCTCTTACACCCACATACTATTCCTACACCCACTTATACAAATTTTGCAAATTTATATATCTTGATAGAACTCCCCTCTTTTGGACCTTTTATACAGGCGTGGTTGGCCTTGGAGTTTATCAAAACTACATTTTCATATGACTCGGTGATACAGCGATTTGCCTGTTGAATTATTCTCTGCATTACACAATATCACTTTTACATTTCAACAACATAGATGGAGAGGCAGAAATGAATATATACAATGTTTTCTGTAACTACTGATAAATGTTGGACGAAATGCCTTTTGTGCATTGCCTTGAACATGCAGATTATGCCAACTCAAACACAGCACAAATGTTATTGCATATATAATTTTCAGATAAAAACGAAAGCCATGTAAATATTGAAATATGGCGTTTTGTCCTTTTTTTTTTTTTTGCTTCTGTGTTGTAATCTGAACATTGGATTGGTGAGTGGAGTGCATGTGTCTAAAATTCTGTTCAAAACTTGTGTTCCATTTTCCTCTATCTACCTGTCTCTATTTCTATCTATATCTTTATATCTATATCTTTCTATCTATCTCTATCTGTCTCTATTTTTATCTATATCTTATCTGTCTATCTATCAATCTATCTATTTCTATCTATCTAAGCATAAGAGGCCAGCGGAACACAAGTTTTGAACAGACTATAGTTACCAGACTGTGTTGTTTTGTGGCACTGGTATTGGTGTTGTTGTTTGGTGGTACCTAGTGGTGTTGGTGGTGTTGTTTTGTGGTACCCAGTGGTGTTGGTGTTGTGAGTCGAGCCGTGGTGGTGCTTCCTGGCTTCTGTTTGGTGTTGTGTTGTTCCCCCAAGTTTCATGAGTGGTGGTGAATTATGATGGTTGTGGCGTGGAGGGTGGCTCATTTTGGAGGTAGCGAGGAGAGGCGTACTGAAGGGAGTGGATGGGATTAAAAGGGATGGGGGGAGTGAATGTAAGGGGGCTTATGTTGGAGGTAGGGGAGTAAATCCATTGAGTGCCAATGTTTTCTCTTTGATGGATATAATCGTTTGGAATTAATCATGATACAGTTGAATTAAAGTTGATGTTGATTGTACCTTGATTTACTAGTGATAGGTATTAAACATTTTAATTTAAACATAATAATAGAATCATGTAAACAACACTGACACATGAAGTTTGAATAACGTGATGAGTTCATATCGTATGAGTTAATTTGATAACGACTGAAGTAGAGGTTTGAGTATAGGGAAGGGTTATTGCATTGGTAACGAGCTGGAAAGGATAATAATAATAGTCAGGGATGGGAATGGTGGATAGGTAGAAACAAAAGAAGCAACACCTATTGAGAATAATTGGAAGGAGATGGAGAATATTTGGAAGGGAGGATGAGAGGAAGAGAGGGAGGGAGGGAGGGAAGGAGAGAGAGGGAGGGAAGGAAGGAGAGAGAGGGAGGGAAGGAAGGAGAGAGAGGAAGGGAAGGAAGGAAGGAGAGAGAGGGAGGGAAGGAAGGAGCAAGAGAAGTACAAGATTTATTGTCTCATTAACCTCTACTAGTCGGTACAGTCAGCGGGTAGGCCACGCACACACACACACACACACACACACACACACACACACACACACACACACACACGCACACACACACACACACACACACACACACACACACACACACACACACACACACACACACACTTTTTAATATTATACAACAATAAGTAGAGAAGTGTGCTTACTGTGATATGTCATCGTTCATAATTAACTTGACGAAATGTTGGATAAAACGTTCCTATTCCGTGTTCAATGTAATATTATTGGATAGCCCACTCACTCAAGATTCATTGTTGGTATCCTTGAAGACAGTAATAATTCTAGCAGAAACTGTGGCACTAAGACCCTTCAAACCGCATCACGAGCAATATCGCCTCATAACCCAGCATATTGCCCATTTGACGACCACCATTACCCTCAATATTACCTGTCCACTTACTTCTTCCAGAGCACTTGTCTGTCCCACTCCCCACGGCTTCACTGCCTCTTAGTAAATAGTATCAAATTAAAGTATATTTTGACGTTATCTATTTTTCAAGAGGAAAAATATTGGTAGAATGTTTGGTACAGTTGCGTATCCAGCAAATGTGAGAGTAATAACTAGTCTATCAGATTAATCAAGTCTGGAAATAATGTGTTATTTATTTTCTGACGCTGAAGGAATTGAAGTTTTAGAAATAGTAAGGGCAGCGTCTTTTTATATTAAATTGGAGGGCTGGCGAATCCTCCAATTATGACACGAAACAGATCCCCTATTAGTACCATTGAAGGCGTCTGTTTTCTGGTGTATTTAGGAGGAATAAGTAGCGTTGCAATTTACCAACATGAGAATCTCCCCTAAAGTCCGTAATCTCTTCCCTCGGTTTTGTGAAGTTGACCAAAGTTATTTTTTTGTGAGAATTTAAGGCCGACTATATTGTTTACGTGGTGACACATATTTTGTATTCATTTGATAATTTTTTATACGTGAAATACATAATGAACTTTGGTAAAATATTGGAGCTTTGTTTATCTTCACCACCACCCTTAACAAACAACAACAACAACAACAACAACATCACCACCCCTTAACAACACCACCATCACCAACACCAACACCATCACCAACCTTAACAACAACAACAACAACACCACCATCACCATCACTTCCCCTAACTACACCAACAACAACAACAACAACATCACCACCTTCCAAACTCTGGCAGCAAACAAGCTTATAAAACTGGACAAAAACAAGGTCCACTTAGTCCCCTATATCATAACTCAGGTGCCAAGCCAGTAAAACTCTCTACCCACACTCGGCTTAGTAAAAAAAAAAAAAAAAAAAAAAAAAAAAATAGTCGACATAATATTTTTTTTTTCTCATGAACTAAAATTTTATGAATAAGTTGGCGGCGACAGAATGGACTCTTCATGATTATAAATAGGTTTGCTCGTTAAGCGTTTTCTTTTTACCGTAAAGCCCAGGAGAAAGTTTACAACTAAGACCCGACATAATTCATACCTTTGCCAGAGGGAAAAAAAAAAAATGAAAAAAGAGAGAGCCGTAATTTCTGGAGCAAGGTGCGGTCATATTTTCCTCCCTCCCTGCGGCTGTGATGAGGATTAGACCCACCGCTTGGAAAAAGACTGAACGATATGTAGCAAGATTGTCACGAAAATATCCACTCGTATCTCTTTGATGTCGTAAAATACCGAAGCGGAGCCATGAAATTTCGCGAGATTATTTCTGAATACTCCCAGACTAGAAAAAAAATTGCACTGATGGATGAGGTCTGGAGGGGGACGAGGTTTGGGGCTGAGTGTGTTGTGTCGTTGGGATGATAAACTACTCTGTTGTCTGTCTCCTGTTGTGACGTTGAGGTGTGTGTGTGTGTGTGTGTAATAGATAATGAGATATACCTTATGGTGAGATGAACACACACACACACACACACACACACACACACACACACACACACACACACACACACACACACACACACACACACACACACACACACACACACACACACACACACACACACACACACACACACACACACACACACATAACAGGCGTCAAACCAATCCACGAAAAAAAGATTGGGAGTTCTGGCTGCGATGACGTCATGTGGGACAGAAAAACAATTGGAAAGTGAAGATTTATGTGTTGTTGGTCAGCAAGTGCGAGAGAGGCATGGTGGGTTGTCGTTGGTAGTGGCGGCGGCGGCGGCTTGTGGGGGAAGGATGGTGGTTTTGGTGATGGTGGTGGTGGTGGTGGTTATGGTGATGGTGGTGGTGGTGGTGGTGGTGGTGGATGGACTAAGTGAGGGGATGTGGGACAAGAAATGCATGACGTATACACACGATGGTTGTGTTCCTCGTGGTATAGTCTATATAGGATGGTACAGTCTATAGGGCATGACGAGGTGAGGTGGTGCTGGCTGGGTGCTGTTAAGGAGATAGTAGTGTACGTTTTGGTACATTGAAGCACCTTGGTTCCTCCATAATATGTCAGGAAAACAAGACCAGATGGGTATATCTCGGCCTCAGCTTGAGTAGTATAGGCTACGGTACCCTGGCTTTTTGACGTGAATATTCCGGCAATCCCCTGTATACACCAGACTCAACTGTAAATGTATACCAAGCTCCTTCACGTACTGTATACAACTACTTTTAAATATACATAGACTCCCATTCCTTATCATTTACATTCATCTTTCGACATGTAAACATTTGTCTCTACTTTCCTTCAGTACGTCAGTTTCTACATTCCGACCCCCATCCTTCCCTTCCCTGGTGGTTGCTGATGTTGGGATTGACTCTAAGCTGTTTACCCTCTACACCCCCTCCCCCTCTACATCCCACCCACCCCCCGCCACGTTACCAGTGATCGACCAGGATTTACGGTACTTGGTAGGAGGGTATCTGGTGGGTAGAAAGGGGACTGATTGGAGTCTTGTTGGCTGGAGGATTTGGGTGCGTCTGGAGGGGTGAGGGCTGGATGGGGTTGAGTTATAGTAGCCTTGGTGTCTGTGTCAGGGGTAGGCTAAGCTCTAAAGTCGTGATGCGTTAGCAATAGGATCTTTTATAGTGAAGGCTGACCCGGAACATGTTGTGGTAGTGATGGAGTTGTCAAGAGTAGTGGCTGGATGGCTTGGTTCATGTTGAGGTTATGGCCTAGGTGGATGCGTCGCGATGGCTTGCCCCGAGGGACTAGATGGGATGGTGTTATATGTATACACTCTTGGGGCTACTGAAAAATGAAATTGTCAAGGAGATGAGGAGCTTGTCATGGGTTACAAAATATTATAAAGACTTGATTTTAACTGTTATGACCGCAGAGGGGCTTGGCCAGGAATATATACAGTAGTATCCTGCTAACAGGCTAAATGTATAACCATAAATACTCTATAAATATAAAAGTTTCATTATAAATACTCATTCCCTGTAGTGTTAGCGATACATCGTCCCCAGACGAACCCGAGAGCAGCTTGGCCTTCCTGCCTGTCATCGTAAATAAAAAGTATCCACCCTTGGTAGATGAAGAGTGGAAACTTTACACTTCCCACAGCTTAAAACTTGACATGGGCCGGACGAGAATAGTTTGGTGGTTGTAAAGTGAACGAGATTTAGCATGCTGGAGGAACATAGGACAAGTGGAAAGTGTGAGTGGCAGGAGGAGGAAGAGAGTGTGTGTGTAAGTGTGTGGATGAGAATGGTTTGGGGTCACTGACCTAAAGGTGGAGTCACATTGGGTGGTTTCACTCTCCATACACGCATACACACACACACACACACACACCCTTATAATATTATTGGCACATGTTACTTTCTCATTTTCTCTACCCTGGATATTCTCTGTCTTTCTGGGTATTTTCTACACAGAGAAAGTAATCTAATCCCGTCAGTTACACGGTGTATTAACAAAGTGCAGTGTGCTGTCTCAATCCAATCCCGTGATAGTTTGTCCATTACACAATCATCTCCATCACCCAAGGGCAACTTTGATCTTCCTGTAGATAGCACTCAGGATGAAGGTATTGTCCGATGCTGCCACTGGGTTCTGTAATATTAACAACACATACGTTAGAAAGGCCACTAACTTGTGCATGTGTATACTGCAGGGAAAGTGAGACTCTGGCTGTGACCCAGCACCCCCTGGAATTGAAGGGGAAACAGAGAAAGGATATAGGAAGGAAGGAAAGAGGGTGTGGACATTGTTGGAGCGGGTGGGAGAGCAACAGAAAGGATGGGAGAGATTCAGTGAAAGGGGAGTTGTTGTTTTTTGTAATTTTGGTTTTGTGTTGTTGTTTTTTATGTTTTTATACCTCAACCTCGGGACTCTAGGCTGTCAGTAGCCCGTGACTCTCGCGAGGCCCCGAGATTATTGAGTGTCGTACTAGATGAGACAGTGGAGCTTCGTGGTGATGTTTATACCGTAGCTTGTCTTTTGCCCCACTAGATGACGACACCATATTTATACACGTCACTATCAGGGGAGAGCAGCTACACCGTCACTCACAGCATCTTGGAATATGGTCGAGCATCTTCTTTGTTGTGAGTTGACGACGATGTAGGAGGAATATATATTCTTGACGTGTCGGCGTAGCCAGAATACTTGACGAACATGTAGATCAGCTCGGAAAATCCCAATCGTTTCTTGTGAACTCGAACCATGGCCCTTGTCATTCGCAGTCCGTCACTCTATCCACTCTGCCACTCTTTATCCTCTGTGTGTGTGTGTGTGTGTGTGTGTGTGTGTGTGTGTAGTTTTGGTTCCGTGTGTCGGTATGAGTGTGTGGGAAGGTTAGGGGACATAGAGGAAGTGATAGAGAGAGAGCAGACAGATATTAACAAGAGAGAAAGCAATAACACAGAGGGCGAATATAAGGAGAGCGAAGGAAGATAGAATGGGAAGTGAGAGAATGATGATGAGGAGGAGCTGGAGGGAAAAGATCAGATGAAGAGGTTTGCGACAATGAGTGATGGAGATGGAAGTAGGAGAAAAGGGATCAGGAAGGAGGAATAAAAGATGAAAAAAGGGGACAATGGAAGGAAGGAGTGGGAGAAGAGGAGCAGAGAGGAAAAAGACAAGAAGAATAGAGTGGGTGATGAGAAAATAAAACCATATAAGGGATTGAAGATGGAGAAGGGAAAAGAAAAGAAAAAGAAGATATGTTTTGAAAAAGAACAGAGTGGCTGAGAAAAAGTAAGGAGCTTGTTGGAGGGAAACAAGGCGTGAGTGAAGGATGAGGGGGGCGGGGAGATAAGACGTCCCAAAAATAACCCAACATAAACAAAGACTAATTAACTTGTACCATAGACCATTATAACCCGGCAGTTTCTTTCTTATCAAAGACAATAACCTTCCCCACCCCCTCGAACACTATTAGCTTTGTCGTTTTTCCTTAGATAATAATACAAAAAATAGTGATGAGGAGGCTTGGAGAGTTGGGAAAGGGGATTGAAGATGTGCGGAGGTGTTGGGGAGAAGGGATTGGAAATGTGTTGTGCGGTGAGGAAGGGAGGGGATTGGAGGTATGTGTGATGTGGGAGAGAAGGGACTGGAAATGTGTTGTGGGATGAGGGAGAGATGTGATTGGAAGTGGGATGAGGGAGAGAGAGGATTGGAGGTATGTAGAGTGTGGAAGAAAAGAATTGGAGATGTGTGGGAGTGGGAGCTGAAAATGTGTGAGAGTGTAAGGGAGGGGGACTGGAAATGTGTGGGAGTGTAGGAAAGAGGGGAAGGGATAATTGGAAGGTGTGTGAGAGAGTGTGTCAGGAAAGTTGACAAGGAGCAGCACTGATATGACAGCCACCACAACACACACACACACACACACACACACACACACACACACACACACACACACACACACACACACACACACACACACACACACACACACACACACACACACACACACACACACACACACACACACACACACACACACACACACACACACACACACACACACACACGAACAAATTAACTCTGCCTTGGAAACATAAGCAACAGAACAAAGTGAGAAACAGACAGACAGAGAGAGACAGACGGATACAGAGGCGTTGCCATTGTCGTCTTATTATTCCTGCTTTAAAGTTTCGAGCTGAAGGAGAGGCAGCAGGTGTGTGTGTGTGTGTGTGTGTGTGTGTGTGTGTGTGTGTGTGTGTGTGTGTTTGTGTGTGTTTGTGTGTGTGTGTCAAGTTGTGTGGTTCTGTGCGTGTAGATGTGGTTCAGTGCGTGTAAGTGTGGTTCTGTGTTTTTATTTATTTTGTGTGTGTGTGGGTGTGCAGTGCAGGTGTGGATCTGTGTGTGTGTGTGTGTGTGTAGATGCGGATTGGAGATGTGTGTGTTTGTGGTGGTGTG
>JAWZYT010003684.1:0-12500 GCA_034508575.1 Petrolisthes manimaculis | reverse complement strand
CAGTGTACACAGTGCTTCAGGGCCTCATTGTGACGGGTCCCTTCCTTCCTTCCTTCCCCTCAGGACACCATCACCACCATCACCACCATCAGTCTATATATCCTGCCCTCTTTTTACCTTCCTTCCTCCCCTCCCTTCCCCTCCGTCACTGTCGGCCTTACATGGGTGTATTTTTTTCCTCGTTTAGTATCCGTCACTTAATTATCTGTTCTTTTTGTCATTTGTTATTTATCTGTCCATATATTACATGTGTGTATTTTTTTTTCCTCGTTTAGTATCCGTCACTTAATTATCTGTCTTTTTGTCATTTGTTATTTATTATCAGTCTTGTTGTCATTTGTTATTTATCTGTCCATATATCATAAAAAATCATGTTTCAGAGTACCACCGTGGTAATTATTTAGTCGATGGATGTTAAAGGGGAGGCTCTCTTATTGAAGAATTGGAAGGCTGCTGATTCCTCCGAACTATCCCACGAAACAGATCCACCTATTAGTACCATTGAGGGTTTCTGTTTACAGGCATAGTTTGGAGGAATCAGAACCCTTCCAATTCACCAACATGAGAATCTCCACTTAAACACAGGATTGGTGATGAGATGAAAAAAAATAAAAAACCTAAGAATAAAACCAACTAAATTAATAGAACTTTTCTAAATCAGTTAATAACAAAAAAATCCATTAAAATCTTATTCCTTCGTAAAAACTAAATTCTCATCAAACCATATTATAAACATAGAATATTATATTATATTATATTATATTATAGAATATACCAAAGTGCTGAAAGGAAAACAGGTGACTCCTTGTCGAGCTGTCACGTATCCAAACATTCACTGACTATTTATTTATACCTTCACTTATTAAAAACAATTGTATATTTAGTTACTTGCACATGAACACTTTCCACGGTGGGCCTCGTGACTAACCTATGCTCACGTGGAAGCTAAAGTCATATTTTTTGTTGTAGTGTGAAAGGCGTGTTCCAACATAATTATCAGGGTTGGAATATACGTGTCATGAATTGTTTATTATGAGGCACAGTTTTCGGTCCCGTTATTAGTGTTGTATAGTTGTAATTATATATTATATGTGTGTTCTGCTATAATGGAAATTGACTCGTATAGGAACTTTCTTCCACCCGCCGGGGATGTACCTAGAGTGAATATGTTCGCTGTATTGAATATATCTTTTATTATTGTCTTGTACTCAATCCACCTTTACCCCTTGCCTTCCTCAGGGTATGACCGAGGGAGTCCCCAACACAGCATCACCTGGGGTCGGGCCAACACTCCAGGCTCGGCAGTGTTCGACAGTCCCCCCAGCAACGTGACGGCAGTGAAGGGACACCACGCACGTCTACCCTGCCGCGTCAAGAACCTCGGCCACAAGGACGTGAGTACCGATTAGTTAGTGAATCAGAAGGCAGTATAATAACCAATTGTACTAGTGCCTGGAACTAGGGTCATGTACTGTATCATTACTATCAACAGGAACACAGCAGAGATAACTAGATGGAGAAGACAGAGTTCTTGTAGATTCAGAGGGCCACTTTAACATCCCGTACTATCCAACTTCGCAACCTTGATTAATCTGCGACAGGAGTTAATATCGGTTGTTTGAATACAATGCTCCGTGAGTTCCTGTGGTTCTTTGGTTCAAGAATTAGAGTGTTAGTTTATCTGCTTGAGTGTAACATTGAAATTCAAGTCACTCGAACTAGTTACAGGAAGACTCTAAAATTTATTCTACTTTGCAGTCCATCTTTCCTCGTTGGTGGGTGGTGAGGGCCGTGGAGGATATAGAGGGGACGAGGGGGGAAAGGTGATGAATTTTTGTACTTGGGTAGAGAGAGATTTAGAAAGCTGGGGCAGAGGAGGATAATTGATGTGGACTGGTGCAGGGTCGAGGGAATTGAATTAGTTTTTCGAGAGGGAGAGATAGGAGGACATAGCATACTGTAGGCTGTGTGTAGGTGATGGATTGGTGTGGTCGTGTTGTGAGAGGTGGTGAGTGAATGGTTTTGCTGGGAAGGGAAAGGTGAGCGTGAATGGCAAGACTGAATAGATAGATATATAGATAGATAGAAAGAGAAAGAAAGAGAGAGAGAGAGAGACAAAAATATATATGTTAGTTTGTTAGATAGTTAGTTTGGTAGGTAGGTAGGTAGGTAGTTGATCCTGAGGAGATAGTGGGATGTAGGGATATTACATGACAGTATAGTGAAGTAAAAAGAAAAATTAGGGCCAAAACAGAATGAACACGGGAACTAAAAAGGGAAACCCACTATACATGTGAATAAAGGATAATATGAGAAGGAAACTTGAGTCTGGAAGAAGTGAGGGAAGTTCAGAATAAAACCAACTGATAATTGTACCAGAGAGTGTTAAGTTTAGTGGGAGAGATGATTTATTTGGTTGGTTGGGAAGCGAGAGATATGACCGATGAGGGCAGAGGGGCAGGCCGTTGGGGTAAAAAGAAAAAGTTCTGACGAGGTGGAGAGTGAGTGTGATGAAAGATTGATCCGTAATGGTGGGAAGGAAGCGGTTGGGGAAAATGTTGCTGGGAAGAGTGGAGATGTTATAGGCAGACAGGGAGGCAGGGGTGGTGGTGGTGGTGGTGGTGAGGGAGAAGAGAGATGGTATAGGCAGGCAGGCAGGGGTGGTGGTGGTGGTGAGGGAGAAGAGAGATGGTATAGGCAGGCAGGGGTGGTGGTGGTGAGGGAGAAGAGAGATGGTATAGGCAGACAGGGAGGCAGGGGTGGTGGTGGTGGTGAGGGAGAAGAGAGATGGTATAGGCAGACAGGCAGGCAGGGGTGGTGGTGGTGGTGGTGAGGGAGAAGAGAGATGGTATAGACAGACAGGGAGGCAGGGGTGGTGGTGGTGAGGGAGAAGAGAGATGGTATAGGCAGACAGGGAGGCAGGGGTGGTGGTGGTGGTGAGGGAGAAGAGAGATGGTATAGGCAGACAGGCAGGCAGGGGTGGTGGTGGTGGTGGTGAGGGAGAAGAGAGATGGTATAGACAGACAGGGAGGCAGGGGTGGTGGTGGTGAGGGAGAAGAGAGATGGTATAGGCAGACAGGCAGGCAGGGGTGGTGGTGGTGAGGGAGAAGAGAGATGGTATAGGCAGGCAGGGAGGCAGGGGTGGTGGTGGTGGTGGTGAGGGAGAAGAGAGATGGTATAGGCAAACAGGGGTGGTAGGGGTGGTGGTGGTGGTGGTTGAGGGAGAAGAGAGATTTAGGGTTTGAAAGTATTGAACGTGAGTCTGAGACGCTTGGTAATATTATCATCCAACACTATTACTTAGAATTGTTAGTTAATCAATTTATATTCTATTGCTAGTTGACTGATAGTGCATTCTTTATAATTTAATGTCGACTTGTTTGAATGATATATGTAATACAGTTTGTACTTATGTTCTTTTAACTTAATATTTTGACGTCTGAAGCATAATTAATTCACTAAAATTATTTACTCTGGCTAAAGCAAGATTATTCACCTCACCACCACAGGGGAAATCCCGGACCCCAGGTGTAATACAGGTCAGCAGGATTACCATAATTCTTCTCTTTTTGATTAATGAGTCCAAAAATAGATTATTCAACAATGAGGAGTTTAGTAAAATTTAAGTAAAGATACGGAATAAGATTATAGCCGTAAGAAACACGACAAGCAAAATGGTGAGTGATCATTCCACACGAGTCCTTGAGAAACAACCCAGTACTTTTCTGTAAACCTTAACGAGAGCCGCTGTGGTAATTAGTGTTCTGCACCCCAGCCACCGCTCAAACACCCATACTTAGCCTCCATCTTACCCTCGCCTCACCTGGGTAAAAGTCGTCAGGTGAGGTTTGCCTTCACTCCCTGCCTGCCTTGTTACCATCACCCAAAATAACCGAGTAATGTAACACCTTTTGTCGACAGGAGTCCGCCCCTCCCTGCCCTCCTCCTCCACTTTCCTCGCCTTCTTAGCCAACCCCTCCATTTCCCATTTCCTTACCCTCTCCTTCCCTTCTCCTCCTTACCCTCCCCTTCTCTTCTCCTCCTTACCCTCCCCTTCTCTTCCCTTCTCCTTCCCCGTCCCTTCCTTCCTCCTTACCTTCCCCCTCCAACTGTACCATGGCTTCTGGAAGGAGAGTAATTTCGTCATTTTTGAGCTTCAGGTAGAACTCCGATGCATAATGATTCCAGAACGTGTCGGCAAACTAAGACCACGTGTGAACATATCGTGCAGTAATATTATATCATAGTAATATTATATGATAGTAATATTATACGATAGAGAATTAGAGCCCAACTTCAACTATTTCGCATAACTGTTCGAGAGCTATTATATATTTCATTCCAACGTATTGTGCGTGACTTAACATAAAATTGCCGTCGGTGTTGCTCCACTACATTTGGATATTCAGTACCGGTACGTCTGCTACTGTTGGAAAGCCTATTGTAATCCCTGGTAATCCTTTACTCTCTCGACCCAGCTGAAGTGTGGGTCGAATGGCCGTGAGGAGGACAATGGATGGATGGATGGATGTGCTAAACCATGACCACCAGTACGATAGCTACAGATAATGTTGTGTTAGACCATCGTATATATAAGATGAACATAGTTTTATGAAAGTCGGCATAAGTCCTGTCGCCTTACCTGCTTCACCGAGACAAACAGTGTTCATGGACTCGAGAAATACACACGTTTTCTACACCTAATAATCTTGAGTCTATGAACATCGCATGCCTCGGTGAAGCAAGTGAGGCGACAGGACTCTTGCCGCCGACTTTACAGTCCCCTCATCAACAAACCACCAACCTCTAGCAATAACCATAACAACTACACCACCACCACCAATACCACCACCACCAGTACCACCACCACCAGTACCACCACCACCACCACCACCACCACCACCACAGCCACTCCCTCGTAACCACCTTCACTAACATTAAGACCAGAGTTTCCCACTGCTACTTTTAGCACATACAGTTATTATTATTACTGCTATTATTATTATTATTACTGCTATTATTATTATTACTGCTATAATTATTATTATTACTACTATTATTATTATGATTACTATTACTATTATTATTATTATTATTATAATTATTACTACTACTAATATTATTATTATTATTACTATTATTATTATTATTATTATTATTACTTATTATTATTATTATTATTATTATTATTATTATTATTATTATTATTATTATTATTATTACTACTACTACTACTACTACTATTATTATTATTATTATTATTATTATTATTATTATTATTATTATTATTATTATTATTATTATTATTATTATTATTATTATTATTATTATTATTATTATTATTATTATTATTATTATTATTATTATTATTATTATTATTATTATTATTATTATTATTATTATTATTATTATTATTATTATTATTATTATTATTATTATTATTATTATTATTATTATTATTATTACTACTATTATTATTATTACTACTATTATTATTATTATTATTATTATTATTATTATTACTACTACTACTACTACTACTACTACTACTACTATTATTATTATTATTATTATTATTATTATTATTATTATTATTATTATTATTATTATTATTATTTTTATTATTTATTATTATTATGCACCAGCAACTCTTTATTTAATACACCCTCCACTAACCTTCTACTGCCGGTAACCTTTACTCAGATACACACACACACAAACAAACACACACACTCCTATTATATAAACACATTCATACTCCTACACACACACACACACACACACACACATATGCACATTGACACTCCCACACACACACACACACACATACGTACGCACATTCACACTCCCACATAAACACACACATACACACACATACACACATACACACTCCCACATAAACACACACATACACACACATACACACATTCACACTCCCACATAAACACACACATACACACACATATGCACATTGACACTCCCACACACACACACACACACATACGTACGCACATTCACACTCCCACATAAACACACACATACACACATTCACACATTCACACTACCACATAAACACACACATACACACATTCACACTCCCACATAAACAAACACACACATACGTACGTTCATCATCCAGGTATGTCGTGCAATTTGACTTTGTAATGGCCAAGGTAATATCACTTTGCAATCACAACACGACCCGGCCTTTGAGTGCAGTTGCTTACATTGAAATTAACGTTGGTGAAGGCTGAGGTGGGAGGGGTTGGCAAGTGGGTGGGGGAGGGGAGGTTGTAGGCACGAGCTTGAGGGAGGCTGTGGGTGGGTGGGTGGGAGAGGTTGTAGGCACGAGCTTGGTGGAGACTGTGGGTGGGTGGGTGGGGGGTGATGGAAAGGGGAGGGTGTTGTGGGTAAAGACTGCACAGTAGAAGGGATTTACATGAGGAAGGGGGCTGTCAGTCAGAGATGGTTGGGAAAAGGGCTGCTGTAAATAAGAGATGGTTGAGAAAGGGGTTGTAAATAAGAGATGGTTGAGGAAGGGGTTGTAAATAAGAGATGGTTGAGGAAGTGGTTGTAAATAAGAGATGGTTGAGGAAGGGGTTGTAAATAAGAGATGGTTGAGGAAGGGGTTGTAAATAAGAGATGGTTTGTGACGGGAGGGTTAGGGGGGGTGGGGGCCGGTGGTATGGGATGGGGGAGGGAATGGGGACGGACGGTAACTGTTGCAAAGGCTGGCTGCATTCATAAGGTAATATTGCGAACTGTTGCAGCCAGCAATGTACCATTGTCATTTTGTTGCACCCACGGCCAAAGTTTAGGCTATTATTATTATTATTATTATTATTTCCTTTCTCTCGCTTTCTTTCCACATTATTGCTGAAAAATTAACATAATAATATGCAACCAAAATACACAATGGTAATAAAAGAAAGGCCAAAATATCATGCAGGTAATTCTGAAATTGGTGACACTCGTACGAACATTGCCCTCAAGCAGCCTCCTTAGTTCAGTATTGTGTTCCCTACAATGTGTTTCATCTGAGAGTGAAAGGTGAAGTGGCCTTCAACTTTGATATCCCCGCTCCTGCTAATATATTTGGACTTTGAATTGGTATTATTAAAGCCAAGCCACTTAGTTGGCACCGTATGATCTCTCCTCAGTGTATACGAATAATTCTCTCTCTCTCTCTCTCTCACACACACACACACACACACACACACACACACACACACACACACACACACACACACACACACACACACACACACACACAGTACGTATTGTATACCTATAGTTGCACAAATATATAAATATATCCTATTTGTGTTTGTTTTTTATGACTGTCTGTATTTTTATGACAGTCATATAATTTTATTCATGTTGTATATCATGTATATATTAATATTGCTCTGCGTATGAGTCCTGACCCAGTTTTCGGAATCATATTTCACCATCTAATTTTCATGCACGTACTCACAACTCGTTTTTCAATCCCAAATCCTCTTTCTGTAATGTACACACCTCGTGAAAACCCCAGTCTTCATATTTCTTCTACACATATTGCACTTTCAAAGGTCAAGCACCGCCGCCTGTTACACACACACACACACACACACACACACACACACACGCACGCACACGCACGCACACACACACACACACACACACACACACACACACACACACACACACACACACACACACACACACACACACACACACGCACACACATAAACTCACACACACACACACACACACACATACACACACACCACAACACAAATATGAACATGACAGAAAAGCCGGGTTTCTCCAGATACCATCATGAGACTCCATTGTATACAAGTGGGACAATTTCTCCCCTGCGCCTCCAAGTGAAATAAAAATGTAAGATATAAGTAATAAAATGTGCAGGTAAAGGGCATTTCTCAAGATAGCGCCCCGCCATAAGAGTTCACCCAGTCACCCACATTTGCTGGCCAGGCGAAGGAAGTAAAGAATAAGGTTTCAAAGGGTCCACATTATCGAAGACCTGGTGGGGCCGGGTGGAAAATCGTCCAGTCAGTAGCAGTGCAGGTTATCGCTGTTGCATTCACCAGTGGACAGGGGGAGAGGGAGAGGGTGAGGGGGGAGAGGGAGAGGGAGAGTGGGGAGGAGGTGGGCAGAGAGAGGAACAAGAAAAGAGAGACCAAAGGAGAGAGAGGCAGAGAGAGGCAGAGAGAGGGAAGAGAGTGTATGTATGTATGTGTGTTGTGCGCGCGCGAAACAGGACAAATTTTGTTTTTGCTTACTTGCTCGTTGGTAACAATGTTAAATTCGCCGAAATGACAACTGAAAAAGGTGTAGTGTTTTTTTATTGTTGTGTGTTTTTTTCCATTGCCAGATATTCCCTTACCTCACCTGCTGTTGGGCTGCAGGTACACGATATAGATGGAAATATTTGTTCTGAATTACTGTATTATTTTGTTCTTTGCTTTTTAGACCGAGCCAGCCAGTCAGGGAGGGAGGGAGGGAGGGTATCTTGAAATTGGCCCACCTCGCCTCCTTATTTGTATTTTTACCGGAGAATCAAAAAATGGCTCGGGTAAATGGAAATGAAAATTGAGCAGGTTAGGAAGGAGTTAGGTCATGAATTTTAACCTGGGAACGTGAGTGGTGTGGGGCCTGCCTGCCTGCCTGCCTGCCTGCCTGCCTGCCACCCTGCCTGCCTGCCTCCCTGCCTGCCTGCCTAGCCTGCTGGGAAATAGAGACGATAGGAGGTGTGCCAGAGGGAGTATATAGCTGAGAGGGAATACGAATTAGAAGGTGTGAACGAGAGATGTAGGCCAGGATAGGAGGGATGTGGATGGTAGATGCGATTAAGAGGAAAAGAGAGGAAGGAAAAGTTTGAGTCCGTGAAGGAAAGGAGGGAGTGTGGGGGTGTGATAGAAGATAAGAGTGAGAGAGAAGAAGCGAACGCGCGTGTGTGTGTGTGTGTATCTGGTACGCTAAAAACAAAAAAAATAAAGTTGGTTCACTAGACTTTTGATGACGTCATTCACAAACTGATACGTCAGGTTATATCATGGACGTGTCTGTCTGTGTAACCATATTCAGTTTTTATATTGTATGCTTTCGAAACTTCTATGCCATTTATTTATCAATATTGGATTTACCAGTATGTTACCTAGATGGTGGTCATGTTATAAAGTATTTCAATATGATATGTGGGGGAAATTAAATTGAATTAGTCAAGCCGCATCACAAAAGCTATGAGGAAACAGATGCATATTTATCTATATACATTTTTTTTTGCACGAATTATACCATATTGATCGACTTTACCATGTTGCATTTGATATCAGTTACATAAAATACAGAGTAAGTTTGCAATATAATATTAACTTTTCTTTACTAATGGAAGGATATAAATAAGAAAGATGTTCCAATAATGAAATACATATGTAGTTATGTTAGTTACTACACAGACCCCCCCAGCTGAAACGAGGTGGTCTGACTTTCATACCAATAAGCATTCAAGCCCATTAATATGCAGACCGAGGCACAAGCAGGAAGGCAGGCACTCAGTCAGTCAGGCAGGCAGGCAGGCAGGCAGGCAAGTAGATGAAGGCCTACAGTGCTTTGTTTAGTGTTGTGTAAGGCCTGGCAATTACATAGAACGTGCCATATGCTTTAATGAACTTCTGACTGCCAATAAAATAAAATCAGAAATATAATTCTGTGTAGAACATTTGCAACAACTATAAAATATATACTGTGTAGAATGTCTGGACCCACATAATAATATACACACCAGCCAAGCCTCAGTAATACGTAAACCCTGACGAACTGCTGGCTGCTAAAGTATACAATGTAGAGAATAAACCGAATAAACCGTACTGGCCGTGCATGTTCTTCCCTGTGTTCATTACATTGGGCTCTGGTCTAGACAGTGGGTCTCTCTCACTTCACCTCACCACATGGTCTGGTTGGGTCACGTAGTCTTAACATTTCTTAATGATGTGAACCCCTAAGAATAACATCGTGTGTACGAATTTTTGTGGCCAATAGTACAGTCGGCGGCAAAAGTCCTGTCGCCTCACTCAGTGCTCCTTCAAAGATAACATAAAGGTTAATAATGGAACAAACACATTCACCAAACAGAATTACAATTTCCAGGGGGCAAAATAATAATCTTAACTGTTTTTTTTTTTGTTTTTTGTTTTTACGACCCTGTGAAGCTTATATTTCCATACTGCACTGCATGACCGGGCTGTTGTGGAGACAGGTCTTCTGCCGCCGAATGTACATGAAACGGAAACACATCTCGAGGTAACGAGAGAAAAATAATGTTCGAAAGGAGATAAGAGGGTTCTGTTCATCTGGTCCTTTCTAATGAGATTGTTTGGAGGAATCAAGGTGCTCCAATGTACCAAAAGTATACTATCCCCTTTAATTAAACAGGCATGTGATAAAAGATGGGAACTGCTCTAATCTAATCAACATCAATTCAGACTCAGGACGTTAAAAACCACTTCACATAAATTGACATTTTTTCATTTCTGTTGCCTGTATTATTCGTTTCTCTGGCTATTTCATTTGATGGTTTTTAGGAAATGCTTGTTCAGATTTGTTTATATCAAAGCTTCATCAACTATTTTCCTCCATCATATCGTAATTAAAAGTTAGAGAGAGAGAGAGAGAGAGAGAGAGAGAGAGAGAGAGGAGAGAGAGAGAGAGAGAGAGAGAGAGAGAGAGAGAGAGAGAGAGAGAGAGAGAGAGAGAAATAGAGAGAGAGAGAGAGAGAGAGAGAGAGAGAGAGAGAGAGAGAGAGAGAGAGAGAGAGAGAGAGAGAGAGAGAGAGTAAAAAGGAATAGGTTGGTGAGGAAATTAAAGGTCAGGGAATAGAAGGAGTGTAAGATAAACCGGTAGTCACGAAGGCAAGCCAATATACCCGGGTCAGACTTTTATCCAACCAGGAAGGCAGGCAGGTCGGTCGGTAGGCAGACAGGCTGGTAGGCAGGCTGGTTGGTAGGCAGGCAGGCTGGGAGGTAGGCAGCTTGGTAGGCAGGAAGACAGGCAGATAGATAGGTAGGTTGGTCTGATTGGTAGATAGGCAAGGACAGTAGGAAGGAAGGGAAAAAAGATAGGAAGACAAGCAAATCAGGAAGGAGGGATTGGAAGCAGGCAGGCAGGCAGGCAGGCAGGTAGTAGGCAGGCAGGCAGATATTAGGTATGCAAGGCTATAGCGGGTGTGTAGGAAAGGTGAAGCCGGAGAGGGATGAAGGAAGGTGTGTAAATAGGCAGCTAGGATGGGAAAAACTAAAGGGAAGAGAGGCAGGCAGATGTAAGTGGAAGTGAGGCAGACTGAAAGGAAGGATAGAAGGTACAAGTGGAGATTAAAGATGGATTATGTGAGAACGATAGGTAGGAGGAGCAGGGATGGATGGACGAAAATTGAAAGGAAACGAAGAGAATGGAGAAAGAAATGAGAGAATATATAAGAGGAGAATACGATGCGTTAAAGGTGCACACACACACACACACACACACACACACACACACACACACACACACACACACACACACACAGACACAGACACAGACACACACACACACACACACACACACACACACACCGATAAAAATGGAAAGTGAAGGGTCAGTGAAGAGAGAGAGAGAGAGAGAGAGAGAGAGAGAGAGAGAGAAAGAGAGAAAGAGAGAGAGAGAGAGAGAGAGAGAGAGAGAGAGAGAGAGAGAGAGAGAGAAAGAGATATGAGTACCGAGGGACACATTCTGCCCATCACCAAAATAATGAATGGAGAGTCTTAAAGGGCACCAACACAGACCCTCACCATGCACACGTCGCCACCAAATCTCCTGGAACTATAAACTTGCCTGGATTTAAAGCAGAGACCCACCTGAATTGGGGCGGGGGTGGGGCGGGGCGGGGTGGAACGGGGCGGGGTGGATCAGAGGAGGAGGAGGAGGAGGAGTAGGAGGAGGAGGAGAAGAGTGAGGAGGAGGAGAAGAAGGGAGAACTGTGCTTGATAGGGTATAGGAAAGACCAGGGTAAGGTGGATGAAGGCAGAAATAAACTCTGTGTTGGATAGGTATAGAAAGGATAGGATGAAGGGATACAAGTAAAGGATGAGATTGATGGAGATTTAGAGAATGCAAACCAAAGAATGGTAAAAGAGAATAGGCTATATGCAATGGATCAAAGCATGTGAGGGTGAGGTGAATCAGAGGTGGAAGAAAGGTTGGATTAGATGGAGTAGGAAAGGAAGGTGGATCTAGTTGGATCAAGCCATGGCAGGTCGGACAGGGAAAGGTGATAATATATGGACCATAGGTGTAGGGGTGAACAATGTATAATAACACAGAGGAGTGAAGGGAGGATGAGGCGAGGTAGAACAGAGCAGAAAGTGTATGAAAATAGATATGGTCAGTGGTTGGTTATATGGGTTGGGGCATCGATTTAAAGGATCGTGCTATACTATTCCATACGTGGACTTGAC
>JAWZYT010003683.1:70000-208480 GCA_034508575.1 Petrolisthes manimaculis | reverse complement strand
ATATATGTCCATGTGTGAGTGAATATGCGTGATTGTATCTGTGTACGTCTGTGTGCTGTTTGTGCGAATGAATATTATGTGTGCATGTGCGCGAATGTATTTGTGTATGTCTGTTCATTCATCTATATTTATCCATATATTATCATCCACTCCATCACGATTTTTTTTTTTTTAATGTATATTTTCAGCCCTCGGCTGCCTCACTGAATAAACCTTTTATTATTATTATTATTATTTATTATTACACACTGCTGCCACATTTACGATCTCTTGATACTGGGTGGCCCAGTCCGAACTGTAACAGACTGTACATGTTAAAGCTCCTAAAGCAAATTTTTTTCAGATTTTAAATGTACATGGAAATCACTGGATTACAGTGAGTAATGTAGTTTGCTGGAAACCAATAACAAGTTCAATTGCCAGGTGGCGGCCTTGATGGATTGTCAAAGTACCTCAATTAAAGTAGAGATCGCTGATATAAAGCAACAGAAAGAATATTCAGATTGTGGTGTTTTTGCTATTGCGTGTGCTACAAGTCTTTGTTTTAGTCTGTCACCTGAAAAGCAAAATTTTGTTCAGCATGAGATGAGGAGCCATCTTGCAAAGTGCTTTATGGAAAGAAAACTGAGCCCATTTCCTGTTGGTCCACCCATACTAACCCTTGCTTGTAACACATATTATGATATATTGTTATGTTGTAAATGTAAAATGCCCCAATTTTCTGATAATAGATTAATTCAATGTATGTTATGTAACTGCCATTTTCATGTAAGTGTGATCATTCTCCCTGTGCCCTCTTTGTATGTAGTGACTGTAATCAGGAAGTACAATTTTTATAACTGCACAGTGCTATTTTTTTTTTTTTTTCAGGGAAGCTGAGTGAGACAGAGAGGTGGGAATCTTCTCATCTGTGGTGTATTCACATGATGAGGCATGATTGATTGAACCCACCCTCAAGATAAGAGTGTGTAACACTCTGGTAGGTATTTTCTTTTTGTAAAATTATCAGCTTCTTTTCCAGTAAAATTTAAGTGAGAATGAAAAAGTTTCCTTCATTACCAGAAATAACATAGGTGATTTAAAATGTCATGAATACTTTGTATATTTTTCGGACCAATAAATTTGTTATTTTCAGCTCCACTACAATGGACCACCACGTCGTCGTCGTGCAGTGGCCGAAGTACCCCATTCTGATGAAGCTGGGGAAAACCAAGTGTGGTCCAGAAACATGAGTCTGACGGTTGAATCCATTTATGTTGAGGTTTTGACTTAATCTTCATGACTCCAAACAGAGCTCACTTCTTACCTTATGGCCAACACTCTGACAGTATACTCACAAACCCCCTCAAAACACCAGATATTTACTGTTGTTGCTGTAATTATTTATGCATTGTGTCCCCAAGTCATTTTATTTGCAATTCATATTTGGAATTCTAATTTTTATATTGTGCTGTATCTGATGTTTGGATAACTGGCTAATAAAATATATAGTAGTGGAAAATGATTTATTTGTATTATTATGCATCCCTGAGAATACTGTATGTCCATGTACCGTAAAAACTGTACTTAATCAAAGTTGAGGGGACCCATAGAGCAAAATCTATGGGTAGAATAACTTAAAATTACTGATCTAGGATAACCACTGCAAAAGAGAATCCCCATTTTTCTCGCATCTTAAAATAAATAGAGGCTATTAAAGAGAGAGGAAATGAGGTTTGATACACTGCAAAGATATCCACAGAAGATACGCCCAAACCACCCTGGCTCCAGAATTCAGATTAATGTGCTGGGTAGTGGAGTATTAATTAAATAATCATTAAATCAATTTAATAGGTGGTGAGGAATCTGACGAAGGACACGTACGTTCGTAATAACTACTCTAAAATATAACGAGAAAAATTATTCGAGTTGAGTTAGATGTATTACTCAAGTAAGCAGCAATAGACATGAAGGAAAATAATGCATCTGACGAAGGAAATCCTAGCTGAAAGACACGCACTAAACTCTCGCTTGCAAATATTATAGTTGTTCCAATTTAAAACACAAACTTTTAAAATTGAACTGTATACGATTTTAAAAATAGGCATATAAAATACATGTATATATAGTAGGGTAGGATATGGCAGCATCTCGCAACTCAATCACCCACGCTAGCAACACCTGGCAGCCTAACCACCCACGCATGCGCAGTATGGACGCACGGGGACGCTTCACTTCATTCTGGTATACCGGGCTTAGTGATGGGTATTATTGTGCTGCTGGTCCAGGCTTGTGGTACACAACCATCACGAAGACAAAGATTGTACAGTTGAAGTAAGGGGTTCCCAGGAACTTGTTGAAGTAGGTGCAGCACAGCATAAGTAATACCATCATCACCAGGGGAAGAAGCTTTACCCCGGGAGAGAGCACGGTGCAACTCCTCCTCAGTTATCTCCTCTGCATCATCGTCATCATTTTGCAACAGAGCAGACATTAGACGTAACATATGGAAAGCAGCACGGGAAGCGAGTACATCTTGTATGTGGATGGGTAGACTGGCTGGGGTAGATTGTTCTGACCAGTCATCGACAAGTTGTTTGGCATAGTCGGTGGGAGTGTGATGACGAACAGTGGCAGGCGTCTTTTTAACAACCCGACGAATTAAGTGCACAAAGAAGCCACATTATTTGCTGGTTGATACTGTCCGTGAACCGCTGCCAAGACTCAGTGTGAGCACACTCCTACAGAGCAACTAAAGCATCCCCAGACATCTGGTAACGATGGAGCATGTCAGGAGTTGGGTTGGCTTGAAATAATAGGCCATCACGTTCAGCCTCCTCTATACGTGCATCAAGCGTCCAGGAGTGGGCAGTATGGCGATGCTGGAGGCATATTTCCACTTTCTGGTAGAATATAAACATAGGGGAAACAACAACCAATCAGAGCCCGTGGACCCCAGTAATGACGTCATAGAAAGTATTGCCAGCTAAATGCCCCGAAAACACCTCTGCATTCTGCAATTTCAGATTTCACGGGTTTTACAGAATATCTATATTAGTATTAAACGTATGTATTTAGTATGCATCACTAATTTAACACATTTTTTTTCAAATGAGACTCATTCAATAAATATTTCTGTAGTTTTTTTTATGCGATGTCTATTGGTAATGATGAGCACTGTTCATTAATGCCATCTCACAAGGTCGATAATAATTTAATTAGTTTTATATAATACTAGCAACATTGGGAAACTCTTATGTTATTAAATGCATATCACATATAATAATGTATATATATATATATATGTTTTGTACCAAATTGTATGAAGTACTGTACACAAAATACAAAATTCGAGTGTTAAATCTAATGGTTTGTGACCCTGTTCTATGTTCCCCTTAGAGAGTTTACGTTCTTCCTATAATAGACTAGTTTTAATAACTTGATCTTCAACCTTAATTACAGTAATGTTTTCCCTGACTCTTCTTCTCCATGTTGCAATCCTCTTACCTCTCAGGGTCACAAACCATTAGATTTAACACTCGAATCTATCTATCTATATCTATCTATCAATCTATATCTATCTATCAATCTATCTATCTATATCTATATGTATATCTATATGTATATCAATCTATTTATATCTATCTCTCTATCTATCTATCTATCTCTCTATCTATCTCTATCGATCTATCTCTATCTATCTCTATCTATCTCTCTATCTATCTCTATCTCTCTATCTCTATCTATCTCTATCTATCTATCTCTATCTATCTATCTTTCTATCTATCTGTATCTCTCTATCTATCTATATATCTCTCTCTCACTATCTCTCTATCTCTATCTATCTATCTATCTATCTATCTATCTATCTATCTATCTATCTCTTTCTCTTTCTCTCTCTCTCTCTCTCTCTATCTATCTCTCTATCTCTCTATCTCTGTGTTTTGTCTCCTTCAAAGAGAGAGAGAGAGAGAGAGAGAGAGAGAGAGAGAGAGAGAGAGAGAGAGTGTGTGTGTGTGTGAGTGTGGAGAGAGAGAGAGTAATAACTTAGAAACACTTTAAGTAAAGCACACGTTAACGTGTGTAAAGCATTAATCATTGAAAAATATTTTTTTATAGGGCCATGACACTCTCCAGGTTATAGCGATAAAACGTATGTAAAAATTATTAGTGTAGGTAAAGAATGAGCGCGTGCATAGCGGCTAAACAGACAGACAGACAGACTGACTGTTTTATATATATAGATATAATGCGGGGACTTGACCACTGATGAATTTATGGAACCTTTAATGGAGGCAGCTGTAAAGGATATCCAGTCTTCCCATGATCCTTGCATAGGATTAGCCACATGTCGCAAAACTTCAAGTATCTTATGATTTGCTCTTTCTGTGAGACCGTTGCTGGCTGGATGATATGCTGTAATAAAAGTTTGTTTTATATGATATTGATCACATATGTTTCGTAACAAACTATAGTAAATTCTTTACCATTGTATGTTAGTATCACCTTAGGAGTGGTGTACTGGCAAAGTAAATTAGTTACGAGCTTGTGTGTAACCTCTTCTGCTGTTTTTGTTTGCAAAGGAGTAATGACCACATAACGTGAGAAATGGTCTACACATACAAGGCAATATTTGGAGCCTTTATGACTCATTGGTTAGCTTAGAATATCTATACCAACAACTTCCCATGGTTGTTCAAGTATTGGGTAATTCAAAATAGGGGCTGGGCCCATTGTATTACCTTTATGAGCATGGCATGATTCATAATTCTTGATATGTTTCTCCACGTCGGCGCAGAGAGTGAACCAATAATATTTAAGTCTAGTTTCTGCTATACAGCGATCTCTTCTCGGATGTCCGGCTTGTGGATGATTATGCATAAGTGTTAGTACAGTCTTAATTAGTGTATCAGGGACTACTACTTGTGAAGAAGTGTTAGTTTGTTTCTCAAGCTTCCTGAACAAAGTGTCATCTAATACCTCAAACTGTGTTAGTGGGATGGGTAACTCTGGTACAATAGTCTCGTCACCTGAAACCAAAGCATAAATGACCCGTGACCAAAATTTGTCTTTATTTTGTTCAGTTTTAACAAGTTCCACATTGACGTCTACATCACTGTTAGTGGGAATGACAGCAGCAGCTGATACATTGCGAGATGAAAGCATCTGCAACTCTATTAAAACGCCCAGGAAGATATTGAATTGCAGGCTGAAATTCTGAGATTTTTAGATACCATCTGGCTAACTGACCTGTCAAATTTTTACCCTGAAAGAGACCACAAACAGGTTGATGATATGTATAATTATATGGTAATAGGATACCCTAGAATTATTTCCCTGAAGCGCTTTAAGGCCCACAATACCGCCATAGCCTCGAGGTTCGTGACTCTATATTTCTTCTCTGCATCATTCACCACACGACTGGCAATGCTCAAACTTTGCAACAACCCTTTATGGTATGTTGCATGAGCACCGCGCCTAAACCATTATTTGATGCATCAGTACAGAGAGAAAACGGAAGGTTATAGATTGGGTAACTTAGGATAGGAGCAGTTGTAAGCTTAAGTTTTAACTGATTAAAGCTGCCTTGTTCTGTTTATGACCACTTAAATTTGATATTTTTCTTTAGGAGTTTTGTTAGAGGGTTGGCTATTTTAGCAAAATTCATTATGAATGTCCAGTAGTATGAACATAATCCAAGGAAATTCCTTATTTGCTTTACAGTAGTAGGTTGAGGGAATTCCTTTACTGCTTTAATCTTGGAATCCAAAGTGTGAATTCCTTTACTATTTACTTTATGACCCAAAAAATCTATTTCAGCCTTAAGGAATGTACATTTTGACCATGGAGGTATAATTTAAGAGGAGGCGGCATGACGTCACAGAGGTGAAGCCAATTTTCTATTGGTCGGCTGTCCTCCCTACCCCCCATTGACTCAAAACATTGGACAGCTGATCACGTCGGACCATCAATTTCACCATCATTCTTTGCCATTTTTTAAGATAATGCTGGCGTGTTCAGCATATGGGTGTACCCAGAGAGACAGGAGTCTTTCTACTACATTTCATATGTATGTTAAGAAAGTCATATAGAAAAATATACGACAGAAATTGACAAATCAACGAAGTGAATTTCATCACCTGCCTCGCACACCGCGACACGTACCCATGTCCTGTAGAATATTAATACTTTACACACAAAAACTGTAAAGCCAAGGCTATTATAGTGTTGTGATATTAACTATTAATGTATAACCTGACGTATATATGGCATTGACAGGGTTATAAAAGATAAACTGGCTCCATGGGGGGACCTATTTGTGCCTTAGTTAGGGTTGGCCTGAAGGATAACTCGAGTGTTGAGAGATTGTATTATCAATGTTTTAGCATATTTCATAATGTTTTAAAGATATTTAATTTATAATTGTGTTTACTATGTAGACTATTTGGTTGTTGAGAATTTAGGTGTAAGTTAAAAAACCGTAGTCTAAGTTAAGCCAATGTGCGGAAAGAGTTTTTATAATTGTGAAATTATATGGCCTGGGACTGATGAGTAAAATTAATATTTCTGTGTAAATCAGAGTGAACTGAAACTGAGGAAGTGATGACACACTTTATGCTGTAACATATACAGCCATCATGGTAAGACTCCATGTGGCTTATAAGTGGTAAAATGTGTTTGATACAACACAACACACCTGAGTGTCAACTCAATTGCATGACAGTTCTGGGTGTTACACTACACATCACATATCTCCAGTAGGCCTACCATATACACATTTTCACTACCCTATTCACATGTTCAGTACACTATACACACATCTCCATTACCTTAATTATACACATCATCACAACACACCACATCTTCACTACCCTATACATATCTTCACTACATAGGCTACATTTTCACTGCAGATCACACATCTTCACAGCACACACACACATCTTCACTTCACTGTACACATCTTACTGTATAATTATAATCTTATTTATATACTATACTTAAAGAGTGACACAAGCCTTCCACAGTCTCATACTAGAATTCTTTATATAATTAATACCCACACATGAAGCTGGTAGGCCTATGGTTCGTTACTTGAGAGGTGCTTGGCTACAACGAAATGAAATTTAAGTGAAAAAAGATGTAGTTTGTTGACAGGCAGACAGTAAAATATTATTACTATCTGCTTGTCAACAAACTATAACTTTTGCCCACTTTCCTTCCTGTTGTAGGTGTATCTCACAAGTAGCGAGGCATACCAGATACACGTGTGGTCATCTGTACTTGTTGTTATTTCTCTGTAACGTTATAATACGGTCTGTGGGTTGGTGTGTAAGCTATCACCTTCTCTTTTACTATACTTTTTGCATAAAATAAGCTATTCATTTATTATTCAATTCATTCTTTCATTCATACTCCTAGGAAAGTTTGCGAGAAGAGGTAATGCTCGAGCTGGAAATAGCGATATTTAATGGGTTTATGTACAGTCGGCGGCATAAATTCGCGTCCATCTTGTGTACTTGATAATGCAAATATGACCAGATAGTTGCATTCTATTCCAATTTCTATCATAACATCATGTGTAATTTATAATATGTGAAGTATTAATGTCATCTCTGCATTAAAATTGTGTTACAACATCAATTTAGCTCATACATACGTAGGTGGAAATGAAGCGAACTTATGCTGCCGACTGTACTTTAGATAATATACAGAATTGGATAATTTTATGTAGTTATCATATATGGAACAAATTCAAGTCTCTTTCTGGCTATGATTATAGGATATATGAGAAAATAAGACCATAATTATAATGGGAGTAAGGCGGCCGAGGCAATGTTTTGAGTCAATGGGGGGAAGGGTAATAGGCTCCGCCCCTTGCTTCACTTTGGGTGTACAGGACGAGCGGCTCACGCCGCCTCCTCTTAGATTATACCTCCAAGATTTTGACAGTTTAACCTTTAATCCAACATCCTGCAGTACTTGTAAGATTGTCTAGTTTTTTGTAGGTGTGAATTTACATCAGGTATTACAATAATTAAGTCGTCTTGAGTCATGTAACTGAAGATAGTATTTATCATACTTTGGAATGTTAGGGGTGCATTTAGAATAATTCTATTAGATATTAGATAATCTAAAGGGTATTCTGATAAATTGACAATGACCATTTGGGGTGCTAAAAGCTGTAACAGGTTTGGATTGGTCATCTAACTCAACTTGCCAATAACCACTAATTAGGTCAAGACTAGTTTATAAAAACTCCGTTATTTTTCCCAATCTCCATGAGGATATCTTTAACTACAGGAAATGGGTACCTATCCTTGACAGGTTTCTCATTTATCTTCCTAAAATCTGTAACAGGACGGAAATCACCTGTTTTCTTAGTCACTAAGAATAATGGGCTGTTATAAGGACTGTTCGATGGTTCAAAGATTCTTTCTTTGACATATCATCCACCATTTTATTCATTATTTGTCTTTGACTATGAGGTAATATGTAAGCTTTCACATATACTGGATCTGTGTCGGTTAATTTTATGTGATGTTTAACTAGTGTTGTTTTCCCCAACCGCTCACCAGGTAAGGCAATAGCCAACCTGTGATTTGCTAATGTGTGTAAAAGCTGAGTGCGATGGTAAGGAAAATTATTTACTTTTACATGCTCACATAATTCGTAAGTAGTTTGCTTAAGTTGTAATTCATCAACAATGTGTATGTTGGCTAAGGGAGTTTTTTTTTCCACCTGTATGGATTTAAGAAATACAAGAAAGTCACCAATGTAAGTACAATACCTGGTTTAATGTTCACTGCCAGATCAACCTTGTTAAAAATTAGAGCTTCGATGAAGATGTCTCTTTGTATCAGAGAAAATATGGATTCCATACCGACATTATTTATTTTAAATGTTTCACTTAATTAAGGATATGGTTTTATTTCCTTCATAGTTATCACTTTTCACTTGCACCTTTATGATAGCAAACCCCTTACTTACTAAATGAATAGTACTTATGACAGTGTCTGCCAGTCTAATTTGTGAGTCACATTCTCCCGAGCGTGTCCCTGCTCTCACAGATGTGGTGGTGGCTCGATGACTCATAGGACAACATGGGTATACTCGAATGAGTATAGTCGAGTGAGTTTAGCATACCTGGTGATACCACATGCATTCCAGGAGATGACATCCAGCCGGCACTCACTAGCGAACTTTGTATTTGGAGTTAGAAGTCCGGTGAGCGGAGGCAGATAAGCGACCTGGGGAGGGTGATAGACCAGGAGAAGGGACTGACTCGAAAAGCTTTTCTAGGCGAGATGCAACAGTATTAATCTTTTCGGTAAGGGTGGTGACAGTTGAGATGATGGCCTGCTGAGCCTCGACCAAATTGAAGAATTTGGAGTCATTGGCAGCCTGAGCAGCAACCAGCCCATCAATCCTGGCTTCAAGGCCAGAGAAGCGGTTCTCGAGGGCCGTACATACACACGACCATATCATTGTACACACACACACCCTATCAATCTACACACACACATACACACTACCCTATCATTGTACACATACACACTATCAATCTACACACACCCACACACACTACCCTATCATTTTACACACACTCACTCATTATCAATCTACACACACACACGCACACATACATGATGTCAGTAATATAACAATAACAATAACACTGGGTCTATTCCACAGTGATATTCGTTTGTTTTCTGCCTAACCAACCACACTTGTAAGGGTTCATTATTTTCCAAAAGCTGAGTATCCACATTCACAAAATCTATCCAACAGTAAGATAATAATAATAATAATAATAATAATAATAATAATCACTGTGTAATTTATTCACTCAATTTGTTAAATAATTCACCCATAAGTCATTTACACTCTTTCTTTCTTTCATTGAGGAATTGATCAACTATGAGTAGTTTAGAATAATGTGATTGGTGTTGGTGTAGTAATATTATTTGGTGTGTAGTAAATACAAACATAAGCGTGTGTGGTAATGATATTATAGGTCATGGTATAGAGATCTCATATGGGTACCATGGAGATAACAGTAGGTCATGTGTGTGTGTGTGTATTGAGTGTGATAATGGCTAGTGCTAAGAACACTTGGACCAGTGAATAGGTCATGTGTTGTGTGTGTGTGTGTGTTAAGTCACACACACAGGACGATGTGACACGTCTAGTGCGGTCACTTAGCTAGGTTGCTTGCATGTGCGGTCACTTAGCTAGGTTGCTTGCATGTGCATGCCCTCTCGCTATTAGGTACCACCGCTGGCTAGCTCTGTGTGAACGGGGGAGCAAAGGGTGTAAGTCTCCCCCTGCCAGTACATAGCCTTTCCATCATCAAGACTTCTGCTGTGCCTCCTCGTGGTCACACACGGTAACTGGGTGTCTTGCAGCTCCAGGCCAAACCAGTAGAGGATCTCGGAGCAGCAGGGAGCCCTAGAGGCACTGAGCAAAGGTCCACGCTCAGTATCAATCCCTGTCCCACTGTCTTGTGGGTGTCCTTGGCTGGACAAGAACTACGGGAGTTAACCTCAAATGCAAAATCTGCTGTGGCGACCTGCATTAGGCGAGCATTAATGGATCAATGACTTGGCAGTCTCCTGCAACATTCCACAGTGGCCAGCCATCTTAAACTCCTTGCCACCGACCCAACTATGGAGTGCCAAACATCATCTGTGCAAGTTTCACGGCATGCCCAACTCTTTCTACTACTATTCCTTTATTCCTTTTGACAGCTTCTCTTTAAAAAGTTCCGTGGCGATGGAAGCGGAGCAACAAGGGCGGGTTTGGAGAACCTGGCAGTCTTTAGCCCCGCTCCTCACACGAGGCGACCCTGGGTAGATGGTCGCTGGTAGGCGACAGGAGATGACAGCTTCCAGTGGCAGCTCCCAGGGTGACTGGGCGGCCCTATTTAGGATCTGCACCATCCACCCCACATAGGGAGAGGTCTAGAAAAGGTGACCCAAACATTGCTTGTCTCCACTGCACATGGGTGGGTAGCCGAGCACACCGTGTGTCCCGTCAATCGGTCGAAAACATAAAACAACCAAACTAGTCCTCGCTACATGGAATGTGAGGACATTCCTTAACACTACCAACCAACTAGAAAGACGTACAACAATAATTACCCATGAGCTGCATAACTACAACATCGATATAGCAGCCATCACCAAATCTCGTTTCTCAGGCGAAGGGCCCATCACAGAATGTAGAGAAAGATACACCTTTTTCTGGAAGGGTGTACCGGATGGTCAACCCCGCATACACGGCGTAGCCTTTGACATACGGTCGGCTCTTCTGCCACACATCCCAACCACTCCCATTGGAAAAAGCGAGAGACTCATGCAGAAAAGCGCCACTTGTCCATCATAAGTGCGTTTGCTCCCACCTTACCTACTGACGAAGCCACCAAGGATTGATTGATGGGTATTAGGCGCCGCAACGTCGAGGTTCTATAGCGCCAGAAAAAAGGTGATAGAGAGGTGTGACAGTAAGCATGAAGGAAATAAAATGAAAAGAGGGATAGTTGAAGAACTGAAAGATGGGAACCATTTAGTCTGGTCTCTCACTGGCGACCTTCCTAGCATGGGAAGCCCTCTCTCCCCGAACTCGGGGCAGAGCAGGGGCCAGAGCCCCCTCTAGTCTAGCTCGCCAGGTCTCAGACACACACAAGCCCCCCCACCTCGGCAAGGCGGTTCCGTTAGGGGGGAAGCCACCAAGGACCAGTTCTACGCCTTACTTGGCACCACTCTTCAAACGATTCCTAGAGAGCCCTGTTATGGTGAAGCAGAAGTTGCCTACTTAGGATAGTTTACACTGCTGAAGTGTAATGATATAGCTTCGTTAATACATTTATTTTCATAACTTCTGGGAGTAGCGTGGGGAATATATATATATATATATATATATATATATATATATATATATATATATATATATATATATATATACCAGTTATTGCCACTAATTTACTTCCAACGCGTGGCTAAGGTGTTTGGTACTAAACGTGTCGCCCAACAGTTCATTACTTCCTGGACTGCTTCAGATGTTTATAATTGATTCAGTGACAACCAGAAAAGATCGATGCAAATGAATCTTTAAGTTGAAACTGGTTGGTGGAGTAAAGGAACTTTTGGGCGAGAGTGTATAATACAGCCAGTAGTGTCTCTTTATAATTTCACAGTAGAAAGTTGAATTAAAAATTAGCAAAAAAAAAAAAAAAAAATGCTATGATCCTTTGGACACTAGTATTTTCGTATTTTATGTTTTCCATTACATCAAATTCTTGTTTCAGTATTGCAAAATCGATTTTAACGCTTTCTGCTTGGAACTTAGGAACTAAGCAATATCTTGCTTTTATAATGCAATTTTGTTATTTACTTAATTATAGATTGATTCATTGATATTATGTGGCACAACAGCAGCATATAGCTCCCGAGGAAGAAGGTGATTGAGGTGGGACAGTAAGTACAAAAGATAACATATAAAAAACAAAACAAACATACAAACAAACAATAGTTGGAGAAATAAAAGCCCCTTTAGTTGCCTTGCAGAAATCAGGGATACAGGGGAGGTATTCGTAGCCAGAGACCTACCCCTTGGGGTTACTTAAACACTTATAGTTAGAATAGGGTTATTATAGTTTAGAAACACTACATATATTGTCTGTCCTGTGGTCTCTTCCAAACCTTGTATTGTCAATCAGTTAAAAAAGAGCTTTCGGGGATAAGTAAAGGCTTGCTGACCAACGGAATACATAGAACCTTTTAAAACTGAATAATTTTGCAACATTGTGTAAACGTAGCATGAATTTAGCTTTTATGTTATTGCTAATAATATGAACACTACATTTTATACTTCATATACTATTACTTGTACTATTCTCACAACAAACGTCAAATGAGTCATCTCTGTTCTGTTATTCAATGTAAAGTTTACTTGAAATCTACCCGACAGTAATTGCCACCAATTAAATGAAATGCTCTGATAATTTTCTTACTTTCTGTAAGTTTGCCTCATACTTTTGGTTTATTCTTTCAACCAAGATAAGTGTAGGGAGAGTTTGGGTACCTGGTGGACATGTCACTCACCACACCAATTTGACTAAAACCTACCCCTTCTGATTACACTTACCGTCGCTCAGTGGAAATATCACGCCTGTATCGCTACACACTGCTCTATAATTATATCTTTGTTGGTAATGTTACATCTGTTCTGTGCCTCAGGGTGCTAGATCGATGTACATAGTAACATATAACTAATAATTCATGATATCCTAATTTACTCTTTCATCCATGGTATTTCAAATGAAGAATTCTATGATTGACTATTACGCCCGGCTAAGCATAATTTGTTAACATGAACCTATTTTGCACAAGTAATTTCCTGGTTATTTCAAGCCGGGGTCACATATCGGTTTTTGGTGGACAAGCGTTATGTAAGGTTTATGTTCAATGAACCTGTTCTAGGGAAGGCAAAGTTCTCTCTCTATTTAAGTTAACCTTGAACACAAACCTTTGTTTTTCGTCACACGTTCACAAGCCTGGGGTGTAGCTAACCCCATTTTCGAAAAAAAAAAAAAAAAAATCGTTTCCATTTAAAAAAAATATTTCTCTATCCTTTACTATTAAACCTACTTGAGGAACTTAATTCTTCTGGCAGTAAAAGTTAATAATACAAAATTATTGAAATTTAATTATTTTTTCAAGAATAAAACAAATTCAAATTCACATGGAAAATCTATCTATCTATCTATCTATAGCTCTGACGCCTCGTTCCCTCCGGGAACTCCCCCCAAGTGGCTGTCCATGGCAGAAAAGTATCCAGTCTTCCCTGTTCAAACACTCCTTCCTTACTTGGTCCAGCCCTCCCCTCCCCCTCATGTTTCTCTCCTTCACATACTCTTCCACTCTGTTCTGCCATCTTACTGGTGGTCTGCCTCTCACACCACATCCCACAATTTCACTTCCATACACCTTCTTTACAAACTCCTCACCTTGCATCCTCTCTACATGTCCAAACCACCTCAGAGTATTACGCTTCACTCTCTCAACCACTTTACACTCAATACCAAGTGCCTTCTCACTCATACCACATCTCTTATACACACTCTCATTACTTTCTCCATCCCACCTTGTCAGTCCACATGCACCTCTCAAGTAACTCATTTCCACAGCACCTATTCTTGACTGATGAGCCCTACTCCATGTCCATGTCTCCGACGCATATGTCAGTGTTGGCAGGATTATACTATTTCGTAGTCCCCTTTTCACTTCCATACTCACACTTCTACCTTTCATTATCCTCCCCAGTGATCCCATGACTTGTCTACCTTTCATTGCTCTCTCCCTTACTTCTCCTTCCATACTTCTATGTTTACACATAACTGTCCCCAGGTACTTAAACTCCTTCACTTCTTCCATCCTCTCACCCCTCAGAGTTATCTCACACTTCGTCCCAGTTGGTACTTCCACTCTGTAAGGTGTAGCAAACTCAATCACATCAGTTTCTGCTCTTTCAAATACCATCACTTTACTTTTACCCACATTCACCTTCAGTTTCCTTCGTTTACATACAGACTGAAATTCGTCCACCACTCTCTGTAAACTCTTTTCTCTCTCAGCCATCAGCACAGTGTCATCCGCAAATAAACATGCTGCCAAGGACCAATTTACTTCATTCAGCCTCAACTTCACCCCCAGACCATTCACTTTGGCTTTCATCTCTCTCATACACCCATCCATATATATACTGAACAATCACGGTGACATAACACATCCCTGTCTCAGCCCTACACTAATATTAAAACTCTCACTCAGATCACCCTCTACCCGCACACATGCTTTTGCATCTGCATAAAAAGCCTCAATGCCTTCCAGCAGAGACCCCCAACACCATATATCCTCAACACCTCTGACATAGCTCTCCTATCAACCCTATCGTATGCCTTCTCCAAGTCCATGAAGGCAGCATACAACTTCCTACCCTTCCCAATATATTTCTCCACTATTGATTTTGATGCAAATATCTGATCCACACATCCTCTACCCTTTCTGAACCCTCCCTGTTCCTCACTAACTTTACTTTCTGTTACTTTCATCAGTCTCTCAGTAAGAACCTTCCCATACACCTTCCCCAGTACACTAAGAAGGCTTATTCCCTTATAGCTACCACACTCCTCCTTACTCCCCTTCCCCTTATACAAAGGTACAGTTGGCTCCACTCCCGCGTTGACTACTGCGCGTTGCCAATGTTGAGCCACCCAGATATTCGAATCCCGAACGAAGCGAAGCACTCATGACCTCCATCTCCCCAACTCAGTCGCGAGCTGATGGGATGGAGACACGAGCACACTCTTCGTGGGATTATTTCTACCTGACGAGTTATGGAGGGGGGAGGTGAGGGAGAGAGAGAGGAAGAGATGGGGGAGGTTGTGGAGGGGCTGGTGGAGTGTTGCCACTTCTGACTCATATAGAACTATCGCACCATCCACTGAAAGTTTCATTAGAAGCATTCACTGGTGGAAAGGAGAAATAGGAAGGAAAAATGATGGTGGTTGGGGATGAATGTATGAGCGAAGGTGAGTGAAGATATGGTAGGATGAATTGAATTAGTTGTGTCTACGAGTTAGACGGAGATAATGATATGTAATAACTGATTAATGTTTTCGAGTTGGATATATAACTGATATTATTTCGCCACATTGTGAACTGTGTGATAGTTAGCTCAAAATGTTCAAGTAATAAAAATATTGTTATCCATTGCAAATTAACATTAATCAATAATTACATAACCAAATTATTAAGTAAAAATTTACCGATAATCCACTGTTTTTATTAAACCTGGAGAATCAAAGGTGACAAACATATATATTCTCTTTGTCGGGAGAATAATATGTAACAGTTCTGGCTCTCAAAATACATTGGTTTGCTAGATTGCCAACATTAATAATTAAATCTTGTGGGTGATAATTAGACGTAATATATAGGCCTATAGGCTGCATCTAAATTCATATTTATAAACAATAAGACGAATGGAAGACAAATATATAATGCTTTATTGAAATGGAACTGGAATTTGTATTTCTGTATATTGTATTTTATTTTATTGTTGTCACTATCAAGAGTTTTATTATATAAATATTGTGGAATACAAGGTGCAGTAATATCATCATAAAGTAAGTATTAAAAGTAATAGCAAGATGCTGATGGTAGTCTTCTATTGAATTAATTCTTTGTATTATTGTGTGCACATAAATACTCGTCATTATAAATTTGTTGGGTTATGAAGGCTGACATCTCAAAGGTTGTCACCACTGATTATCATATGTTTCACAAATAGTAACTAGCTTTATTCTGCTATGTCTACGTGTTAATGATTTCCTTGTTATGGGCAGAAATTTACTTGTAATCCAATAATACACTATATGTAACGTAGAACATTTTTTTTTTCCCATGTGTTAAGTTGGTAAGCCTGCGAAAGCTACAAGATGTGGGATTGGTGTGTGTGTGTGTGTGTGTGTGTGTGTAAAGGGAACTGTGGTTCACATGACTCGAACCCTCACTTCATCAGAAATAAGCTTATATTCTGCAGGAGAGATTAGATTGTCTCATTCCGTTCCACAGAATATTTTTTTCACATATAATATATGGATAATTGTGGTTATCATAATTTTGTTTAATATATTCATTATTGTTGAAACACATTTATCATTGAGTATAGCAATTTCATTACATATGTCCAAGTTTTATAGACATCCATCCCATCTAATGTCATTACAGTTCTGCTGATATCGAACAATACTTATAAGCCTACAGATGAGAGTAGAAAATAATAATATTATGATGACAATGATGAAATTCAATACTTAATTATATAAGTTTGTTAATGTGAACTCCATCTCCATTAGTCCCTTCACCCAAAGTCAACCATAAATCTTCAAGAAAACGTCTCTACAGCCACGGTTATTGGCGTCTCTCTTGTTCTTTCTTCCTCCACCAGCCCCTCCATACCCCCCCCCCTTCTTTCTCTCTCATTTTCCCATAACTTGTCAGGTAGAAGCGACCCCATGATGAGTGTGCTCGTGTCTCCATCCCATCAGCTCGCAACTGAGTTGGGGAGATGGAGGTCATGAGTACTTCGCTTCGTTCGGGATTCGAATATCTGGGTGGCTCAACATTGGCAACGCGCAGTGGTCAACGAGGGAGTGGAGCCAATTGTACAATTATAGCCCTCCTCCAATCCTCTGGCACCTCTCCCTGCCTCCAAGCCAATGTGCATATATGCAACATCCACTCCACCACTACCTCCCCCCCATACTTTAACATTTCAGCAGTTATCCCATCCACCCCTGGTGCCTTTCCCATCTTCAACTTTCCTATTGCTTTCCTAATCTCTTCCCTTCCTAATTCTCCCTGCACATCCTGTCGTCTACCACCTGCCTCCATCCCCATGCATGTCACCAGCGCCTCCCCTCCTGTCCCTTCATTCATTAAACGATCAAAATGTCTCTTCCATACTTCTCTCACTTCCTCACTTCCACTCACAGTAACTCCATCCTCTTTCTTCATTCTCACACTACCAGACTTTCCTTCTCCTCTTTCTCTTTTTACCTCCTTCCAAAACAGTTTCTTTTTTTCCCTAAGCTTCTCACTTAATTTCCTACCAAACTCCTCATCCACTCTCCTTTTACTCTCACTCACCAACCTCTTCACTTGCCTCTTACAAACATTGTATTCTCTCTTCCACCTCTCTTTTACTTCCTCTGGCACATTCCTCTGTAGTGTTCTAAATGCCTTTCTTTTCATTGCTATTGCATCCTTCACTTCCTCGGTCCACCATGCACTCCCTTTCTTGCCCCTCTTCTTCTTCTTATACCCCACTACCTCTGTTACTGTTCTCATTACTATTTCCTTAAACACTTCATACATCTCATTCACTCCCACTCCCTCCCCTATACTCAACCTTGCATCCTCAAGCACCTCACCCACCCTCCTCTTATATACCTCTTTATGCTAACTATCATTCAATCTTCCACTTGCTACCTCCCTTACGTTCTCCCCTCTATCCTTCCTTCTATACTCCCACTTTGCCCAGACTTTAATCCTTGCCAACACCGCATAATGGTCAGAGCACTGGAACATGCCTCTCACCACTCTTGCATCCATCACATCTTTTCTCAACCTTTCATCAACAGTTACATAATCAATCAGACTCATCTGCTCACCCCTTTCATATCTCCTCTTCCATGTGTACCTGTGGATCAGTTTGTGCTTGAAGCAGGTGTTGGCGAGGAACAACCCCGCCTCGGCACACAGATCCACCAGGCAGTCACCAATCTCATTTATTCAATTCACACCCCACTTACCTACTACATTTCCTCTTCTCTCATTCCCTACTTTCCCATTCATGTCTCCTATCATCACTATCCTCCTCCCACTCTCAAACTTCCTCAGGCAGTCAATCAATTCATTCCAAAACTCTTTCATTTTCTCCTTTCCTACTTTGGTCTGCGCATTTACCGGAGGATATGCGCAGACCCATGCATACTTTACAATCCCAATCTTTCCAGTCATCCATACTATTCTTGTACCCTTCCTTCCATGCCCATCTATTCCTTTCCACACCCTCCCAGACACCAACAATGCACATCCTTCTTTTCCTCTCCCTTTACTCTTTTCATCCATACCTGTCCTTGCTACGCCTCCTTCCATTTCTTCCCACAACACACTCTTCCCTCCATCCCCACTCTCTTCCAACCCCCATCCTTTCAAATGCGTCTCTGTTATACCACATGCATCTATCCTACTCCTCCTCGCACCCTCTACTATCTCTCTCCTTTTCACATCATTCGTAATTCACTTCACATTAATTCCAACTACTCTCAAGCATTCTTCCCCTCCCCTGTCCCCTACAGGACAGACTGGAGACCCCTCCTCGCCACTAGCCACAGCCGTCCTTCCCCCATTGGGGGACCGCTGGTGGCTGGCAAGGCCAACGCAGCGCTCATTCCCGGAGGGACACGGGCCATCAACATTGTCAGAATTTAAAAAACTCCACAGCAATACATAAAATAAAATAAGCTACAAATAATCACTTAAAATATATACAATACAAAAAAATTAAAACCTATATGTGGGGAACCTAAACTGCTCCAACACCGCCTCCCCCTTTAGCTTCACCTCCAAGTTACAATAAATTAAAACTAAAATTAGGGAGGTGTCACCCGAGGTTACCGCGTGGAGGCGGGGTGCGACTTACCTACCCTTCCTGGGGAAGGGTAGGTCACCGAGGTGTTTTGAAAATTTCCCAATTTTCGATGGTAGCTTATGCCCAGTGGCCGCACCTCTTAACATCATTGGTTACGATATTGCCACTGGAAAAATATTCTGTAAGGAAACAGGCTTCCTGGCAGGGCGTATTGGGTCCTTCTCCCATCACATATTCAGCCCTCAGCTCTTTTGCACCACATATGGAGATGTACTATAACACAAAGGCTGCTTTCACACGAGCGTTCCCGAACGCGACGTTTTAACATTCGATGGAGCTAAATGGAACCTTTCACACGACGCGTTGCACGCGAGTCGAACGCGGCGGAGACGTCCAAGCCAGCAAGGAAGCACGCATTGTCACTAGCTACTGGTGGCAATGGCAGCTTCCACACAAACGTCTAGGTACGACACGTACAGGCAGGCCACACTACCGTTGACCATCTCTCTCACCTGGGTACAGTACAGTGGCAACAATTACTTCTGGTGTGTAGTACATTCAAGTATGATATATAGTCATTGATAGTAAATATGCATATATATTTCAGCATAATAATTGTTATAAGGTACATGTATGCATACATCAAGTAGCCTAATAAAATTAATGAACTAACATTAATGAACTTCATGGGAAAGCAGGGTGGCGGTAGGGGCCTGTCAAAATTGAAACGCGGACACGTAGCAAGCGCGTGTTGAACGCGGGTACAAAATTCTGACGCGTTCTCGAACGCGCGTCGAACGCGGGTACAACCTAAGGGGCCCCCAGGGGGGCTGCTCCGAAAAACAAAATAACCAAAACACCAAAAGGAGCATCAAACACGCATTTAAGCACCACCTAAGGCAACACTCGGACTAACCTGGCATGAGCCCTCATCTGGACGTCAATCGGATACGAAGTTCGCCAAAGCAAGCGGAACTGTTCTGGTCGGTCAAAAGGATTCGTCGATCCACCAAGTTAGACCTTGCTGCCAGCCACTGAAACCAAGACCAACCACGTATCCATCCAAGCTTGCCTCAGACCAGCGATTCGGGCAGCTTGGAAAGGATAGGAGAAGTATAGCAGTAAATATGGCGGCCATTAAAGATATGACAAGTAAGTTAATAGTATAATAATACATGAATTGTAGGTGCAACAGGCTGTAAAATAGAGCGATAGCAACACAAATAAGGCTTTAAGTATAACAATGGCTGATTAGAGCAGGTGTAGAGTTCCTATTAGTCTACAATTTCTACTAAAATAGTAATTGTTAAAACCTGGAGAATCACGATAATGATATAAATTATTATTATTTTATTTTTTTATGTTCTCATATCTAATTTAACTTATATGAGATTATATGGATTGCTTAGGGGTTATGTGACCCATTATTGATAATTATGTAATATTATTAAGGTGAAGGGAAGTATTGTACTTTATTGGAAATCAGTTCTTGGTAAAACTATAGAATCATGCCAACTTTTTCTGTTTTTAATCAATCTTAAAATACAGGAATAGACTTTGACTTTCACCGGTTCTGACTTAAACACAGTATCACTGTAGGATATAAGAGGTCCACCTTCATGTGTATTTCAAATGTGATTGCAGTAATTTAGTTCATAACGGTATTCAGTATCAAAAACGACTTTGGTTCCGGTAAGTTGCCTGGTTAGATACACATAATCTGCATTGGTCTTTATTTGATTAGTAGGTTAGGTCCGGGCAACTCAGGTAAAGAAACAATCATCTGCTCACAATATGGAAAATAGAATTAAGACCAGAAAAAATAGGCATGCAATGTTTTAATTGTTAGGAAATTATAGGTGGACATTAATAAATGCAGACAGTTTATTCTCTTCCTTTCAGCTGTTTCCAACCATAGTAGTAGGATACTACATTATATCCGTCACTTCCCGGACAACATGTGTATACTGTGATAGACAATTTGATGACTCCAGTGATGCATGTAGATGTATGGAGTCCCATTTAGCGGAAGCAGAGGTTATGGAGCCTCTGATGGATTCACCTCCTCCACTGTCACCCATCCCTTCTACCTCCTTTGGTGAGAATAGAGGTTGTAATATGTTTTTATCAAGCACAGACAGGTCATTGCAACCATATATTAATATTACCGTATTTACATGATCAAACTAATGTAATCTACAATCATTTGCCAAAATACAGTTTAACAGTACTATCAAGTACTGTATGCCCAGATATTTATATGCAATGGTTTCTTGTAGATGTTGCCTAGACCGCAACAGACTTCTGGGACCTAACCTGGGCAAAATACTGGGAAATAACCGTAATAAATTAACCAGGGCCTAACTGGAGCAAACTACCGGCACCTAACCAGAGCAACCAATAGCACCAAACCTTGTTAAACTACCATGACCTAACCGGGACATAGACGGACACTGCTACAGAACAGCAATAAATTCTATAAAATAATTAAGTTTGGTCTAACTAATTCAATAACTTTCTTATCGTTATATAGGGAGAGGTAATTTTTGTACTACATTGCAAATTTAGTTTATTAAGCATGTGTGTTTAATATGTCAAGTACCAGATACTGTTTTCCCTTCTTTAACTGTTTCTTACCATGGTAGGTTACTACATTAAATTCTTTACTTCCAGGACTATGTGTGTGTACTGTGAACGTGCATTCGATGACCCAAATGATGCCTGTAGTTGCATACAGTCCCATTTAGTTGAAGCACAAGCGGAGAGTCTTCCTTCAGCATCGCCCATCTCCTCGACCTCCTTTGCTGACAGTAGGTTAAAGCTAAAAATACATTAATCCAGACTTACAGTCATTTGCAAAAATAGATATTCAATATTTAATTCAAGGAAACTTTTTCCTTTACAAACAATGTATGCCCTGATAATTATATGCAATGGTTTAGAGCAGTTCAGTTTCCTTAATTAACAATGGCACTCCTCTTGTTGTCTCATTGATACTAACTAGTACTTTACAAATGTTACTGGTACAATAACCAAGGAAGAGCATAAGGGAGAGAGGAAGCATATCCAAACCACCTCAATGTATTACACTTCACTCTCAACCACACCACACTCATTACCAATTGCTTTCTTACTCATACCACATCTCTCATTCACACTCTCATTACTTTCTCCATCCCGACTTGTAAGTCCACATGCACCTCTCAAGTAACTCATTTCCACTGCACCTATTCTAGACTGATGAGCCCTACTCCATGTCCAGGGACTCGTGCCCCCTGGTGTTGTGATGGTTTGGCTCCCATAGCTGCCTTCCTTGACAGCCTTCGGGGGTGGTTGAAGACTGCAACGCACACAACCACACTAGCCAACAACACAACATACACTCTGAGGGCACTTTGGGAAAGCCCGGTTCAGGCCATGGCCTTCCTCGAGAGCTCGGGGCTGCTCGGCCAGACAGCTTGCGGAACTTCAACAACAACTCCTGCCATAATGGTTACCTATAATGGCTGAAGACCTAAAACACAATAGAAGACTTCTCCAATATTTGGACCATTCTCATTTTTTCACAACCATCATTCCTACATGTGCGCATTTTTCTTTGATTATGTGAGTGCTGAACCAAGTACTGTACCTTATCTACAGGATGATTCATATACATATTATAATATTTATTAAATGTGTATTATACACTGAATATATGCATTTAAAACATAATATACAGAACTTATTTACAGTGTTTAAGAAGCAATAGCAGATCATATGTTCAACTGTAATATATTTTCATGAATGCAAGCTCGTACTCATTTTACCATGTTAGCAGAAACTTTTTTTGAATAACCCTATATAATGCATATACATTTTTGTACTTTGTGTGATATTGTACCTTAATTTTGTTTGGATAAGAAAATGTATACAGCATTATGTTTGATACTAAGAGTTTTGTACACTCACATACAAAATACTTGGCATAATATACAACACATCCATGACATTCAAATAACATAATGGCCATCAAAAACCAATGCATGCAAAAATGTAAAGCCCTCAGATCACTTGCCAGCTCAATATTTGGACACAACAAAGAAACCACAATATGCAAACAATTACTATATTCCATTAATGATGGATTATGCAAGTCCTGCCTGGGCCGCACAGCTACCACACCTACAGACCACCAACCTTACTGAGACTCATCTCCAACACCCTTCACACCCATACAGAATAGAGCCCTAAAGATTAATCACAGGCTGCACACCATAAAACCAAAATCAAGGATCATCTTGAAATGAGAGGCACATAAACACTTTATTAGTCCATGAGCTGAGCCTGGAACTTCAGAGAGTACCAAATAGGTGAATAAATATCATGTGCACTTTCAGCAAGGTGGATGTCTGAAGTGTTGCGAAATGGTTGATGGACATTCCAGAAATATAGCTAATCAATCACCTTTTTGGCAACCTATCTCTAGCAAGTATAGTAAATTTTTCACCGAAAATCGAGAATAAAGTAATAAAAATCGCAAATCTTCAACAAAAGATTATATCAATTGACTTCTAGTTAGTATCATCTTATTTGTTTCTTAATTCTGCATCTTTTGGTGTATAATACATGCAACTTAGGACACAAATTTGCTTCATAATATGAGAAAAATGAAAGAAAAGTTGACCCATTTGTAGTATTTTCTTACGACTTTGTTTACAAACTTTCTTTTGTTTCTGCCCAATCCGTATCTGGACGACGAGAACACAGTTTCTACGTATTTGGTCAGTTCTCGTCACTGAAACCAAGCGCTCCCAAGACGGTCTATATATGCAGGAATAGGGGACAGGCTTGGGGTGGGGTGTTTGGGGGGTGCTGGAATAGGGGACAGGCTGGGGGGGGGGTAAAAAGCCTGTCCCCTACCGCCACACACCCCATGCATGCCCCCTATTCCCGCACCCCTCTAACTCCCCCAAGCCTGTCCCCCTATTCCCGCACCCCCCACCCACCCCTACCGTAAACAACACACTCTAGGGTACACACTCACACACACATACAGTACATACACACACACATACAGTACATACACACACACACACCGTACACATACACACACACATACACTCACACACACATACACTCACACACACTCACACATACACACATACACTCACACATACACTCATACATTATACAGTCGTGGTCAAAAATAATCATCCACATATGGGTAACTTTAACAATTTGCTATTTAATGTTTTCATGTTCACATATAATATATTATTGTATTAAGTAGTGTGTAGCTGTTTGTATTAAATTAAAAGATGGTAGTTAACCTATTTATTGGAATGTTTATCATCTAAGTAACAGAGGGAAACTGTCAAACTCTTACGTGAGTTACCCCTATATGGATGATTATATTTGACCACGACTGTACATACACACACACACCCCTACCGTACACACACACGCACACACACACCTACCGTACACACACACACATACACTAGGTAAGGTAATTTCTGCTTTTTCGTTATCACTTTAAAGTTGTCTCGGTTGTTGAAAGGATTCTTTTCTTCTTTTTGGAGGAATCAAAACACGGGGTGGGTTTGGGAGGTGTGGGAATAGGGGACAGACTTGGGGTGGGGGGTTTGGGGGGTGCGGGAATAGGTGGTGGTGGTAGTAGTTGATGTAGTGGTGGTGGTGGTGGTAGTAGTGGTGATGGTAGTAGTGGTAGTAGTAGTGGTAGTGGTTGATGTAGTAGTAGTAGTGGTGGTGGTAGTAGTGGAGGTGGTAGTGGTTGATGTAGTAGTGGTGGTAGTGGAGTTTGCATTTGTTGCATATCAGTGTTGTATTATTATATCCCTTGTTTAGTTAGAATTCTGTGACCGTGTATGAAAATTGGAGGCTTCTGATTCCTCCTGTTTATGCCAAGAAACAAATAAGCTCCTTCCTTATAGCTTTCGAAGGGCGGCCACAGGCCGCCGGCCCTCTGCAGGAGCTAGCGGCTCTTAGCTGCCCGAAGGTCGGCGGAGCCTGCTAGTATATATATATATATACCAGAAGTTCCACTTAAACCAGATGGTTCAGCAGGTGTCGATAAACCACATTGGCAGGCCAAGCAATAGTTAACACGAGGCGCTCGACACAAGCGACACTCAGTAAAGGGTGGTTCACTCTGCATTCGAGCAACCGGCCAGTAGCCAAGCCTCAATAGACTATATTATAAATCCGAATCATGAGACCCTGCCGATGGTAGGAATATTTGTGACGGCAGATAGACTCATAGCGGGTGATGGAGCTGTCTGCGTCCCTGCGCCACCTTACAAATAGACTAGCAGAGGAGTGGACTCTAGAGAGCTAGCATGTCAGGGAGAGAGGACGTTCAACACCACGAGGAGGCAGACGGCAGTTACGATGACGCTATATGGCCAAACACTGTAAAATCTGCTGAACAGTAGATTTTTTTTTTTTTCGATGCTACAAGGCATCTGGCGGTGCAACAGCTAAGGTCATATACCGCCCGAGATAAAACAACAGTAGAGTGTGTGGGCTGAACACTAGAGAGGGAATGAAGGGCTGGTTTGGATTCCAAAAATAGCAGCATTCACTCCACGTTGACAAACAAGACTAACAGCATCCAGAATGGCATAGAGTTCACACAATGTTGAGCTGGAGTGGTTACAGAGACGACGGCCAACCCAGCCCCCTGGAGGTGACTCCATATCAGGTGAGAAACCGGCACAACCGGCTGCACCATCCATTTGCAATGAGCCATCAGTGTAGAGGCAGTATGGATCTGTGATGGAGGACGTCACTGTTTCTATGTGTTCCAAAGCCAACTGCCTTTGTAGAGAAGTCAGCTCCGAATTGGAAGTAGGTGTGAAGCTCACATCAGGTGTTGGTAGCATCCACGGAGGGGGCCCTGGGGGGACGTCTGCAACCTTTATATCTATATTAAGAGCATAAAGGAAACAGACGTTATAAGAGTACATCCAGCAGGTAGTATGGGAGGGACCAGGTAGTTTGGTCTAAGACAGGGGTTCTCAAAGTGGTCGATGGGATCATCCAAGAGGTCGATGAATAGCCAGGGGGTCGAACGGGGGTCGATGAATAACCAGGGGGTCGGTGAATGTTTACTGTTATACTGTCGAACGGACCATTGAAGCCTCTAATTTGAAGTTCTCAATTATAATTAGTAAAAATCTGAAGAATATCAGACACCATTAGATTAAAAATACATATATTAATTTCTTGAATTAAGCTACATATACTCGTACACCTTGACATATTTTCTTACTGTGTGTTACCTTTTTATCATACTACATGTCAACTACTAGTACTACTACTACTACTACTCATACTGATTTTGGCATCGGTGTTTTTTTCCTTGAATTATTAAAAGCTAGGCTGCTAGGGGGTGAACAGAAAATGTGCAACTTCATTGGGGGGTCGACGAGTTAAAAAGTTTGAGAACCCCTGGTCTAAGAGAAGTCCTGACTAACTGAGAGTAATGGGGTGAAAAATGTGGGAAATGGAGGCACTTGAAAGTGAAGCAAGTAACATTGGAATACATTCTCTCCTCTAATGGGGGAAGACGCAACTCACGCTGCATGTTCACAATCCTGGTTGACAATAGACAGCCGAGAAATAATTTTATTGCTTTATTCTGAAAAATGTCTAAAGTTTCCAGGGTAGCCATAGGAAGTTGAATCAAAGCAGGGGAGAGGTAATCAACAACTGAAAGAATAGAAACAGCAGAGATGATAATGGTTAATGGGATGGAGATGCCCGAGGAGTTGTTAGAGAGCCATTGAAGTGGTGTAAGTTGGCGCTGGAGGAGACGACCCAACAAGTCCTGGACAGTGGGATGGTCTTGAGGTCTGGCAGGGACAATCAGCCAAATATATACTGGTGCGCCCAGGTAAAGGTACTGGGAACACATGGGAATGATAGTCCCTTCAATGGTGAGCACTGGCAGAGTTTGAGGAAGGCAGCAGATGAATATTCTGCTCTCTTCTGAGAAGACAACATTGCCACAGTGAAAGGAGGTCACAGAGAAGGAGTCAAGAGATACTTTGGTGAGGTAGAATGAACACATATACCATCAGCATAGTGCGTAATTGTAGTTCCAGGAATATCAGGGAGAGAAATGAGCAGCCTATGCATCAATATATTAAATAACAATGGGCTGAGAACACCCACTTGAGGCGTACCGAGATGAAAACTGTGCAAAGAGCTGAGCGCATCACCAAATAAAACAAAAACAAAAAAACACACACACAGGAGGTCCTATACTGAGAAAGCCCTGAGTCCACCGTAGTAAATTACCCTTTATCCAAAAGTCAACCAGTTGATCCAAAATGTCGTCTCTATTAGCAACATCGAAGGCACTTCGAAAGTCATTAACCCCTAAAGACCGGTTGACGTGATAGAGCGTCGTACGTAAGGAATCGGGTAACAGCACCTACCGTCACAGCGATTTAGCGCTATTTCGCGCCCTGTACGGCTAGTTTTTCTTGTCGTTGGGCGAGAAAATACACCCACAATATCGATCCGCTACCCACTCAGTCGATTCTGGGACCCCACGATGGCTGGGCGATTTTTAAGTAATTGCCCTTGTCCGAATTTGTGCTCTAACAATCGTAAGACAATACCGTAGTGAATATATGTACGTGAGTGACACCATGATATTCCTACAAGGTTACAAATTATTATTTAGTGTATAGATCATGACACACGATATATAATGGGGTAGTAATAAGAAAATAACACCACAAAACACACCCATACAGGCACAATTGATAGTAAATATATGTGTTTCCTACGGTACAAGTCGGTTTGTTTATCATTTTCTAAGTGACAGTTGCACGATGATATATTCCTACAAGTGTTCATACTATTTTTAGTGTTGAAATCATGACATACGATACATAATAGTAGTAATACGAGTGAGTTGACAAGGGACTTGCGCGGGAAACTGTATACTAAGCCGCGGTCGACTCTATCCCGCGCGTACATACAGACCTACTGCAGATTCGCGCGCAGACATGGTCTACTTAAACTCGCCTTATCTCCACAACTATTCATCGTACAGCCCTCCCGATGGTACCATTGGAAAGAGGAAGAGTTGAAGGTAAGGATGAAATAATTTTGAAGTCAGTACACTATATAGATTAAGAGTGTGAGCGTTGTGAATATAGGGCAAATCGAGGAATTTTGACGCTAGCGGCAGGGTAGAAATGTGGAGGCAGGGACCACCCCTCCCGGTCTGCAGGGGTTAAAGGCCACCACAATGTCCCTGGAAAGGCAGGAGTACAGGTTGACTAGGCAGTGGTGTATGCTACGCTGGGGAAGGAAACCAAACAGCTATGGAGAAAGGCGATCCTGCAGTCTGTACATGAGACGATTAAGTAAGATTCTCTCCATAACCTTACAAAAATAGGAAGTAAGGGAAATAGGCCTGAACTTCGCAGTGCCGGGTTTAGGAATGGGTATTATTGTGCTGCTGGTCCAGGCTCGTGGTACATAACCGTCACAAAGACAAAGATTGTACAGTTGAAGTAGGGGGTTTCCAGGAACTTTATGAAGTATGCATAAGTAACACCATCATCACCAGGGGAAGAAGCATGGATTCTGTCTACTTGTACGTATAGTTGCATGCCTCTTGATTGACGCTACGGCGCAATTAATTAAAAAAAAAAGAGGGGGGGAAGAAACTCTACCCCAAGAAAGAGCACGGCGTAATTCCTCCTCAGTTATTTGCTCTGCATCATCATCTTCATCTTGCAACAGATGAGGGAGACATATAGCCTATAAAAGGCATGAGTAGCAGATACAAAATCAGAGTACAACAGTTCAGGTAAAGAAATGTCAAATGTGAGAAGTACATGGGCCATAAAGTTAATAAGATGTAAGACAGGCCCTATTTAGGGGGCACAGAAATATGCAAACGAGTGGCTAAAGCACTTGCCCAGCAGGTAGAGAATAATGAAAACGAAGAGCGATCAGAGAATAAATCTGGCACGAAGAAGCACTGGACCCGAGATGGTATCAGGCCAGACGAGAGGATGTAATCCAGAGTACCTCCCCGGCAGCATATTCTTGAACTGCATACGTGCTCGTCTTAATACCCAAGCCAGCCAATCAGCAGTCAGGAGTTGTAGCCAATCACGATGCATCCAGCGCTGGGTAATGACATCATGAAAGAAACTTCCATTAAACACAATAAATGCAAATTAATTACACTATTATATGCGTATTACGTATAAAGTACATCCAAAGATTGTAGTAAATAATGTTTAACATAAATGATTAAGAGAGATCAGTGTTCTTTACAATGTGTGTTGCAACACAATCATGAGAAATTTTGATACATATTGGCCTATAGGTAACTCAAGCTACCAGGAGTGGGATCTTCAAAGCTTCGTAAGCGCAGTTACGATTATCGTAGCGCCATCTTTGTTCGTAAGGTGTTCGTAACCGCTAAGAACGTATCTTCAAAGCTTCGTAAGCGAGTTTTCGGCCGCCATTATGCGCCATATTTGTTCGTAGCGCTATGAAGATTGAAAAGCACTCGTAAGGCTCATAGCAGGGTCGCGTAGTCGATAAACAACCCGTAAATAGTGAGATTTGAGTTTATTTACACTTGGCGCGGCTGACATAGACGACATAATGGTTGTTGTTATTGTCATTTATCGGTAAATATAAACAAGAGGAGGAGATTCAGCAGCTTAGTAGAATGGAGCTGCAAATGTCAATTTAAACTGATGCACTGTGAAATAGAAAGTTACAAATATTTTGTGTGTATCATTACCTTTGGAGTGTTTAATTATGAATAATAGGATATAATAGTGACTTACTAATTGCAGGAAATTGGCTTCCATTTACCTGCAAACAAAGCAGAAATTCTTCATTGCATAGTTAGACCTAATTTAATCCATGTACAGTAGTATAAGTCTTTAATCCATATATAGTCCTTTGTATGAAGTGGATATTCTTAAGGTTGATAAACTTTGATTTATTGACTTTCTAATGAAAATATTACAAGCACATTAATGTGATGTGTGAGCTGGTAACATTTAAATAACTGGAATTATATACTTACTGATACATACTGGATGTATAAAAGGTTGACCATATACCAGAATCTAGGGCAAAATTATGTCTCAGAATTAATTATTGCAAATATTATCATGCAAGTTTCAATAACATGTACCGTACATGAACCTTTCTTACCAACTCAATTAATTTTATTGAACAGTATAATTTAATAGATAATTTTCACCTGTTTTCATATAACATAAGACTTGTCTTTTTCTAAAATAAATGCTTTTCAACAGCTAATAACAAATATGTGATTGGTATTGGTTTTTCTTAATGTTTTAATTATAGACTATAAAAAAACATACATTTTATTTACATAAAGTTTACAGAAATCCATGATACCTCCCTAGCTATTTGTACTATTAGTTTCCTGCATTATCATAGTTCATTACATCATATATACCTGAGTAAAAACCTGCAAATTTATGATATTGGAAAGCTGTTTGAACTCATGTACTTTCCAACAATGACTGATAACAAAAAATACCAATTCCATAATGACTACAGTACTTGTTTGTCACTCTTTACATTGCTTGGACAGATCACAGATATGGCAGAGAAATTATTAAAATACAAGATTAAAGCCACAGTACAGTATAAGTATATCCTTATAGTTAATCTCCGAACCTTGATATGTAATTGAAAATAACACAATAATTATTCAAGTACCAGTACTTTCACCTTCATTAATACTATTGGCCAAAGATAAAAATGCATGAAAAAAAGTTGATTTTACTGAAAGAATAACAAATCTAACAAGAAATGTGAATGCTAAAATAAAAGCTATATTTGAGAGATAAAATATATAATGAAAATAAATAACATAATTTCTTAAAAAAGCATAAGCAGAAGTTAACTATACTTTAGATTGAAATCTACACACAAACCACACAACTAAAACCATACTTGCACTCTAATAACTCTTGTCACAAAATATAACAACTTAAACTATACTAATTATATATATAAAAAAAAAGACACATGAAAACAAATCACCTTTTCTCGATTGCCTTTTTAATGTTCACCAAAGTTTCTGATATTTTTGTTAATATTTTCTGCAAGATCCATCCAAATATCCCTTATAGTCTTATGGAAAACTAGTATATCCAATCTGGAGGTAGCGTAGCTTCCAGATAAGCTATCACACCTCTAGCAGACCTAGAGGAAGGGTGACTTGAGGCTACAGAGCTGTGGTATGAATGTTCCTCACTTGATAGAGGTTCTACCAGCTTCGGCAAGCTGTCGCCAGTCAAAACCTCACAGTCTTCCACTGTAACTGGCCCAAAGTCCTGCCAACTGGGCCCAGGTGTAGGTGAAGGGACCCTTGATGGCAGTCCTTGGTTAGGTGTAGGTGAAGAGGCCCTTGATGGCAGTCTTGTGTCAGCCACATCACCTTCATCCAAGTCTTCTTCAGTAACTGAGAAATTATGAAAATTAGCAACTTTCATATAATTTTAGAGAAATATTAACGATTATCATTATGAATTAATATTGTAAAGTCATACCTAAAGAAAGCAGTATATAATTAGTCATACATATAAGTACAGCAGCAGTACTGCAATTTTTTACTTAGTTAAAGTACTCATATGATACATATGGAATCCACCAAAGCATCACAAATTTAGTTTTGATTAATATTAATATGGCTCCAATTTTTAAGACTATATGAACTAACAGGAGTTATTTATATGATACACAAAATATAAAAAATCGCTATGTACTTGACTCTTGTATATTGGGTAATCACAGTACAGTACAGTACATGTACTGTGATTACTGAAGGTATGGATATATGAGAACATCTTGTATATATATTCCTAGGACTAAGGCCTTATGATTTGCACTGTTTAACTTTGAATGGAATTGAGAGGTAATGCTGCTCAAAATTTATGTTTTATATATATAAACTCAATGTAATTACTTCACTAGTGCCAATGAGGGAAGATTTCCATTTTCCTAGCCTAGATGAACAGCAGGACATTATTTACTGCCTGCTGCATACTGCCTGGGTCTTGGAGTCCACAGGAATACCCAACACTTGCACTTTTTCAATGACTTGAGCCATAGCCTCTTCTATGTAGGTGAATGCCTTTGTCCCACTACCTGAAATATAACGAAAAATGGTACATAATTCAATAACAAAGCAGAAAAAATTACAATACCTGGTTATTGTATTAAAATGGTACCGTACTGTATCTAAATCAGGCAATGGACACTCCCCCCATCCTTCAACCCATGTGTGCCCATGCCAACACCCAAATCCACAATATTAATAATGCTTATATAATTTATTTCCTTAATCTGTCTTTCAATAAGTTATTAAATTGCACTTGCCAGATTTTACTACATATTGTATAATTCTGCCTGTTACTTGGTATTGGCAGTCAACTGTAACTTACAGATTTTGATATTATCATAGAAACTACTGTAGGTAGGTTTAAAAGAAATAAAACAGTGACAGTAGAAGTTAAAAGAATATAATGTCCTCCCAGTCAATGTCTTAGATTTATTTTCATGACAACTATGTAGCTGCCAGTAAACTTTTTGTATTATGCTGTTTGTTCTTGATATACAGTACACAACCTAACCTATCTTTAACTAACATAGCCAAACCTAACCTAACCAAAGCTATAGACAATATCATACTAGTGATTGGCGTGATATTAAATATATACACAGACAGCTACCTTAGCTACACTGTTGTGTTAAATTATTACTAACACAGTATAATAATTCGGATAATTCACTTACCTGTCATTTGCTGTTGCTGTCTGATGTATATTGGTGACTGTCATCTATATCAGCTGGTAGTGTTGACATCTTAGACTTGTTGACATTGTGATACTACGCTACGATTGGTTTATAGTATCAAGGACATTTTGTTTCCTTCATTGTGATTGGCTGAGAGCCAGTCTGCTTGGTGGCGGGATGAACAAAACAAACGGAACGGAACGTCCAGCGACGCTCGCTACGAAGACATCATCGTGAGCTACGAAGGAGGTTACGAAGCGTTGGAGATACCAACTTACGATCTTCGTAAGCCACGAACAAATATGGCGGCTACGAGATCGTAAAGTTGATCGTAGCGCCACCAACTTACGAAGCTTTGAAGATCCCACCCCAGCTCTTCTGCGCAAGTCATAATATTGGTCAGTGTTGCCACTCATTAAATTGGTAAAACCCCAGAAATTACCTTAAAAATAACCCAGATTGAACAAAATAAAACAACAACTCTACCTTAATTAAATACAGTTAACGAAACATGTTTTTCATACTGTCAGTAAAATTAACTAAACACAGAATCGCATTTCACCTTTAAAATATGATTTACATGTAAAAAGAAAGGCTGGAGATCATCAATACATGTCATTTATTGCCCCCCAACAGGAACCGCCTTGACGTGGTGGGGGGTTTGTGTGTCTCTTAGACCTGGCGAACTAGACTAGAGGGGGTTCCGGCCCCTGCTCTGCCCCGATTTCGGGGAAAGAGGGTTTCCCATGCTAGGAAGGTCGCTAGTGAGAGACCAGACTAAATGGTTCCCATCTTTCAGTTCTTTAATTGTCTCTCTTTTCTTTTTATTTCCTTCCTGTTTGCTGTCACATCTCTCTATCACCTTTTTTCTGGCGCTATAGGACCTCGATGTTGCATAGCCTAATATCCATCAATAATAATAATAATAATAATAATAATAATAATAAAAATAATAAAAATAATAATAATAATGATGATGATGATGATGATGATGTCATTTATTGCCAGTCGTAAGAAAGGAAATCTAGAGAAAAAAACCTAGATTGTTATACTCCACACCAGGTGAAGTCAGAATACCCCAGATCCAGCTTGAAAAAAGTAGCAGTGGGATCACTGATATTTATAGTGTTACCTATTGTTACTCATAGCCCCTCTGGTTTCTTTCTTTAAAATTTTCAGTCAATTCCTCGTTGGTCCTCTTTTTAGCATCCCTCACAGCTCTCGGGCACTTCTTATAACTCCCCTAATTTTGATGCTTCATATCTGTGCAATCCAATGTTCATTATATGTTTTCAGAATGCAGCGAGGGTACTACAGTGTGAGAACAGCACCATGTTCATGTAACACTCCAATTTATTTTCTAGTTATTCCTTTAATAATGCCGTTTTCTTCCGTGTTAAAGTTAACTGAGTCCAGTTAAATATTAATAAGTGTATTATCGTAGAATTTAAGAGTACGTTGGTTTTGTATAATTGGCTATTTTTGTTCTAGGTTAAAGTACTTATTCGTCAGGCATTGATATAAGTTGTTTGTTAAAGGTAAACGATATAGCTAAGAGGCCGTTATAAGATTCAAGCTATGAGATGAAAATTCCGAGAGTATATTGGGAGTCTTGAAAAGTAGGTACGCTATATTGATACAAGCTCTAGTAGAAAACTAAATAGAGAAATAACTCATCTTATGTTTGTCATACGTTTAAATCCTTATGTCCTGCAATTCCTATAATTTATGTTCAAGTCAATATGGTACTTTAATTACGAAGGTGTTCCCATAATGTTTTTGAGAGAGACTGCTAGGTTTTCTTATATATTGAAATATTCCGTATGGAGCCTTGTTATAAGTTCTATTGTTTTTTAAGTATGAAAGAATTATATAGAAAATAGTTTTGATAAGAGGAGAGACTGTAAAGATTGGAAGTATAGAAGGGAAAAATAGGGATATTTGTGTACATAGCGAAGGTGAGAAAATGTGTGTGGGTTTTGAAAGGGGACGCCAGTCACGCCACGGATAACTGCTAGTCTGGGGTGGGATCTTCAAAGCTTCGTAAGTTGGTGGCGCTACGATCAACTTTACGATCTCGTAGCCGCCATATTTGTTCGTGGCTTACGAAGATCGTAAGTTGGTATCTCCAACGCTTCGTAACCTCCTTCGTAGCTCACGATGATGTCTTCGTAGCGAGCGTCGCGGGCCGTTCCGTTCCGTTTGTTTTGTTCATCCCGCCACCAAGCAGACTGGCTCTCAGCCAATCATAATGAAGGAAACAAAATGTCCTTGATACTGTAAGCCAATCGTAGCGTAGTATCACTATCACAATGTCAACACGACCAGCAGGCATCAGCTGATACGAGATGACAGTCTCCCAGTTCACCCTACTATTGTAATAAGAAAGTACAACGATTGACAACAACTTTTTAAGATGGCAACTGCAGCAGAGCCCCCCGCAAAAAGGAGTCGTCGTGCTAATTTCTCAGATGAAGAAATGATGATGATGATAACGGGATGGCATGACAGGCAAGCTGTACTGAGAGAGAAATTCAGCAACATTGTTACAGCTGAAAGGAAAAAGCAGGCATGGGAGGAAGTGACACATGAAATCAATTCGGTGTCACGTGTACGGAGAAACAGGGAAGAAGTTAAGAAGAAGTTTGCTGACTTCAAATCCGTTGTTAAGAAAAAACTCAGTATAAGGAGACAGGAGCAGGAAAAAACAGGTAAGGGAAATATTATACTGTGTTTGTACCCATTTAAGATTGTGAAGCTAAGGCATACATTTTATTATCATGCCAATCACTAGTATGATATTGTAGTTAGGTTTAGTTAGTTTAGGTTTCATCAGACAAAAACAGCAAAAGACAGGTAAGGGAATTATTATACTGTGTTGGTAAACGTTTAACACACTAGTATGATATTGTATATAGATTTGGTTAGGTTAGGTTTGGCTAGTTTAGTTTAAGATAGGTTATGTTATGTACTGTAAATCGAGAATAAACAGCATGATACAAAAAGTTTACAAGCAGGTGCCCTGTTTGTCATGAAAATAAATCAAAGACATAGACTGGGAAGACATTATATTCTTTTAACACCTACTGTCACTATTTTATTTCCCTTACATCTACAGTAGTTTCTATGATACTATCAAAATCTGTACAGTTGATTGCCATTATCAAGTAACAGGCAGAAATACCGGTATACCATATGTAGTGGAATCTGGGCAAGTGAAATTTAATAACTTTAACTTAAAAATAATTTCTTGAAAGACAGATTATGGAAATAAAATATATACCAGGTAAGCATTGTTTATAGTGTGGATTCAGCTTTTAGCATGGGCACACATGGGTTGAAGGATGGGGGGAGTGTCCTTGCCTGATTTAGATACAGTACGGTACCATTTTAATACGCTACCCAGGTATTGTAATTTATTCTGTTTGGATCTGCTTTGTTATTAAATTTTGTACTATTTCTTGTTATATTTCAGGTGGTGGCACTAGTGAGGCTAAGGCGCTCACCCCTCTCGAAGAAGCCATGGCTCAGGTCCTTAAGATGGTTCAAGTGTCGGGTGTTCCTGGACTCCAAGACCCAGGCAGTATGTACAGTATATAACAGTAAAAAATGTCCTGCTGTTCATCTAGGCTAGCTAGTATTATGGAAATCTTCCCTCAGTAGCACTATGTGAAATAATTACATTAAGAGTTTATATATATAAAACATACATTTTAAGCAGTGCAAATCATAAGGCCTTTGTCCCAGGAACAAATATGCAAGATGTTCTCATATATCCATACTTTTAGTAATTACGGTACATGTACTGTGATTACCCAATATACAAGAGTCAAGTACATATTGATTTTTTATATTTTGTGTATCATATAAATAACTCCTCTCTATTTTTGATGTCATTCAATCTTTTATTTACCACCTACCTCTTGTTTCCCCGTCTAACCTTCTTACCATACTCCCATTTTACCATGACCCTAATACTTACCAAGACCTCAAAATGGTGAGATCATTGAACCACTCCTCGCTAATTTAGCATCCATCGCATTCTTCCGCACGCAATCTTTCATCCAGAGCTACATGAAAGTTGCTAATTCTCATAATTTCTTAGCTCAAGAAGACAGTGAAGGTGATGTGGATGACCCAGGACTACCATCAAGGGCCCCATCACCTAGACCTGGGCCAAGTTGGCAGGACTTCGGGCCAGCAGGTATGGAAGAACGTGAAGTAATCACAGAGGATGACAGCATGCTGACATTAGAAGAGCCACCACCAATAGGGGACCATGCCTATCATCGCTCTGCAGCCTCCAGTCGCCCTTCCACTAGGTCTGGTAGAAATGCTACTGGACGTGTGGAAGGAACTTTAGCTCCAGAAATGCTGGAGGTGCACACCGATATTCGGAATATTTTGAGTTCATTTTCAGAAACATTGATTTCATTTTCTGCTTGTATGAGTTCTCTTAATAATAACATAGGGAAAATATCAGAAACTTTGATTAATATTAAAACTATTCTAGAAAATAAGTGATTTGTTTGGTTGTGTGTATTTTTATAGTGATGTGTTTTGTTGTGTGTTTTTCTTTATACAGTATTGAAGTTGTGTTTTGTTGCGTGTTTTTTTAGAGTGATGTTGTGTGTTTTTTATGTGATTTCTGTAGTATGCAAGTTTTGTTTTGTGATTTACTATAGTTCTTGGTGTGCAATGATGGTTTTAGTTGTGTAGAGGTTGTATTTAGAATTATTATTTATGTATACTTGTTTTTCTAAGAATTTTAAGTTTCATTATATATATATATATATTGTCATATTTATTTATTATATTAGTAATTTATGCTTGTTCATTTAAGAAATTAGGTTATTTATTTTCATTATCTATTTTGTCTTTCCATTATAGTTTTAATCATTCACATTTCATTATGTATTTTTTTATGTTTTAATATTTTCTCTGCAATATCGGCTATGTTTATTAGACTAGGCAGATTTTCTCAAAAGATGCTTATTTAACATGTATGAAGCATTTTAGGGTAATGGTCGATAAATGTGTTTTTGTGATATGTTTATCTTGCCAAATCCTTTGTAAAAATCCATTTATTGACCATTACCCCAAAATGCTTCATGGATTCATATTTTCATAAACCCAGCCTAGTCTATATGCCAAGTCATAAATTAGCAGGTGCTTACTCAGGTATATGTAATTAACTGTGATATGCAAACTAATAGTACAATTATCTACGGAGGATCATTCGTCAGCAGAATTTCGTCACATTCAGCTCAAGTGAGAGGAGCATGGTAATCCTGCTAACCCACTATGAAACTCTCATAATGTGTTAGCAGATTACCAGGCTCCTCTCACTCAAACTGAATGGGACAAATTTCTGCTGACGACTGTACTATCAACCTCTGTAAACTTAAAAAGCTGTGATACAGTATGTTAATAAAATGTATTTTCTTTTACATAGTCTCTATATTTTAAACATATACAAAGATTGTGTATGAGAGATGTGGTATGAGTGAGAAGACAATTGGTACAGATTGTGGAATTGTTGAGTGATGCGTAATACATTGACATTGTTTGGACATGTGGAGAGAAAGCAAGTTGTGGAGTTTGTAAAGGTGTATGATAGTGAAGTTGTGGTACCTGGTGTGAGAGGCAGACCTCTGATTACATGACAGAACAGAGTGGAAGGTTATGTGAGCGAGGATGGAACAAGTAAGGAGGGAGTGCTGGAACAGGGAGAACTGGAGGCTCTTCTGCTATGGCTACCCCCTTGGTGGTAGTTCCTGGAGGGGATGAGACGTCTGAGCTATAGACAAAAGAAAAACAAATACCAGTCACATTTGTTATATAATAACATAAGTTAAGTGTTGCTAATTTTGTCTTTACTGTAGATTTGTATGTGTTCTGAAAACTGTTATGAAACAAGGTTAATACCATGGAGTCTCTGTTCTGTGACATACAGTACTTCAGAGGAATTGATAGCATTTAAATCACTTGTAGCACTACATTTCTTTAAACAAGGTAAACCCTGCAAGACTTTAGTTAAAACAGCAATCAGAGGCAATACAGGGTGTCCTTAAACCCCTTGAGTGGTTCTTGTTTTTACATACATGTAATCAGTTATATAACAAATTCCATAAAGGATGAAATTACAGATTGGTCACAACCAGGAACACAATAAATTTAGGTATACTGTCTCATGCATATAATGAATTAAAGTATTGTTTTACTGTAACTATACGAACACCCTGTGTAACAACAAGAACATAACCAACTTTTACTCTTTCCGTATTAAGAGAAATATTCTTGAATCATCTGCCTCCGCCTTGCCTGTCCTGCTGCCAGTCTGGCACCTGCTGCTGCTGCTGCTGCTGGAGCTGGAGCTGGAATAGGGTCATCTGGATCATCAGGATCATCAGGGTCTTCTGGGTGTTCTGGGTCATCCAGTAGTGGAATGTTCCTCCTCCTACAATAATTATGTAGCAAGAACGTTGCAGCAGCCATTTTCCCACATTTGAGAGGACTATAACATAGTGTCCCACCTTTTTGATGGATACACTTGAATCGGGCCTTCCAAATCCCAATGGTCTGCTCCACCACAACACGCGTCTTCTTCAGACTAGTGTTGTATCTTCGTTCTGCTGCATTGGCTGGTCGTCCCACTGGTACCATCAGGTTTTGTTGCAGAGGATAACCACTATCACCTAGAAAAAGGAAACCCTTCATCAACCCAATGCATGAAAAATGGAAATCCTAATATTGTTGACTAAATAGGAAGCTTCTTTAGATTCCTCACCTTATATAATAAACCTTAAGAGTAGTGAACCTAGCATAAACTGCAGGACCTGGTTATCCAGGTACAGTACATCATCCTTATTGGTTTCATTCTTTTAATTTCTTCCTTTGTCCCTTTATTTTACCCACCATTCTTCCCTTTGTGCTCACTCTCCCTCCTTCCTAACACCTTTGCCTTCACCCTACAGGGCTTACCAAGCTTGTTTTAATATTTAGGTGATTAAAATGGAACATAGTGTGAAATTTAATACATACCGAGAAGAACTGAATTTCCAAACTCTCCCTGCTGGAATTTTTGATAAAGGTTTGAGTTCTGCCACACAAATGAATCGTGACTACTGCCAGGGAAGCGTGTGCAGAAATCCAAGATGACGTAATCTGCATCACACACCACTTGGACATTCAAGGAATGAAATCTCTTCCTATTGACGTATACTTCCTCATCCTGTGAAGGGGCAGCAATGGGGACATGTGTGCCATCGATTATGCCAATCACATGTGGGAAGTTTGCAATCATGAAGAGTTTTCTCTTGGTTGCCGTGGTTTCTTCTATTCCTGTTGAAAATCATTGATTTTAGGCAAATACTAGTCTTATGTAATATGAAAACAGGTGAAAATTATGCATTAAATTATAATGTTCAATAAATTTAACTGAATATGTAAGAAAGGTTAATGTACGATACATATTATTGAGACTTACAACATGATATTTGCAATACTTAATTCTGCAACATTTTTTGGCCTTTAGATTCCAGTATGTATCAGTAGGTATATTATTTTCAGTTATTTAAATGTTACCAGCTCAAACACATCACATTAATGTGCTTGTAATATTTTCATTAGAAAGTCAATAAATCATAAAGGAAGTTTATCAACCTTAATTAAGAATATCCACTTTATGCAAAGAACTATGGATTAAAGATTCATAATACATGGAATAAGTTGGGTCTAACTATGGAATGAAGAATTACAGCTTTATTTGCTGGTAACTTTCCAGCAATTATTAACTTACCATTATATCCTACTATTCTTAAACATTCCAAAAGTAATGATATACACAAAAAGTATTTGTAGCTTTCCATTTCATAGTGAATCAGTTAGTGGAAAGTTGGAAACAGACATGAAAAACTTGCTTACCTCTGGGCATGGTTATTTCTCTAAGAGAAATTCTGTAGAGAATATGCGTGACTCTATTAATCACCCCACTCACACAGCTTTGCACAACGCCATAGGTGTCACCCAATACGCTCTGGAAGGTGCCACTCGCATAAAACCTGAAGGCCATCAACACCTGCAAATGGCTTGGCACAGCATGGGACCTCCTTGTCGCTCTTCCCACACGTGGTTCCAGTCTTTCACACCAATTCAATAACTCATGCCTAGGGAACCTGTAATATCTTAATAGATGTTCATCACTATGAGCAAACGGGTCCATCCTGTCTCTGTAAGTCCTCTCACGTCTCACTGCTCTACGCACTGCTTGGTCATGCTCTAATATCACTTGAAGCTCCATTCTTCTCAGCTGCTGTCTCTCCTCTTGTTTATGTTTACCGCAAAGTGAGTTTAATTGACAACAACAAGTACTAGATGTCGCGGCTGTCGCCTGTGTCAGCCGCGCCAAGTGTAAATAAACTCAAATCTCACTATTTACGGGTTGTTTATCGACTACGCGACCCTGCTATGAGCCTTACGAGTGCTTTTCGATCTTCATAGCGCTACGAACAAATATGGCGGATAATGGCGGCCGAAAACTCGCTTACGAAGCTTTGAAGATACGTTCTTAGCGGTTACGAACACCTTACGAACAAAGATGGCGCTACGATAATCGTAACTGCGCTTACGAAGCTTTGAAGATCCCACCCCTGATCCCGACTTCCAACCTAACAGGTACTGTCCATTTTGGCTCTTAGTGTTATCTCGTAATTTAGAGTGATATTGAGTGAATTACTAGTATAAATAACTGTGAAGAAGTAGGAATATATATTTTTGTTGTTCAGTGAGTGTTAACTAGGAAGAAGGTTTGATTTATGGGTATATATGTGATTTTAAAGTGAGTCTGATCCCGACTTCCAACCTCACAGGTACTGTGACTGTAAGGCGACGCCAGCAGGGTTGCCAGATGCTCTGATGGGGTTGACGGCCAAATCTAGCCCAACTCACGGCCAAATCGGCCAAATATTTACTAATTCCGGCCAAAATAAAGACATTCGGCCACATGTGAAATTGTTGTTAATTGGTAAAGCACAACAATAATATAAATTATATTGATTAATGACTTTCAGAGGCAATATACTACAATACATAATAACTACTTAAATAAACAAACAAATTGAAAGGCATTGGTCTAACACTTACTCATTGTAGATGAAGATATTAAACGACTTGCCTTCGGAGCAATCTGAGATTTACTAAGCTTGCACAGTGCATTTTCACTGCCATCACTTGCCCTTGTTACCCACGCAAACTTTTCTTCCCACGATGGGTTATATTGTCTGCCACTATCGTACCGTTCCTTCCACCTCGACGTTGATGTCATGATGTATCAAATATGTTAAGTCAGGTTGGCTATATTAAAAAAAAAAAAAGGACAATCTCATGCAAGACAGCAACCGGCGACGTAATGTAACGTATCGATGGAAGCAGGCTTAACGGGGAACTGACTGACTCCAAGTCACATACGTAACCTATATGTATTTTTTAAATGATATCACACGTCCAGTTCCTGTACGGTTACTATGGTAACAGGAATCGGACGTTACAGGCCAAGAAGGGAGTGGATGGGAGTTAGAGCCCTAATAGAAATATATATATTATATATAGGGTTTCTAATGGGAGGGCAAGAAGGCCGACATTTGACCAATATTTTCTATTTCGGGCCCTTCAGTTAAATTTCGGCCAAAATTCGGCCAAATTGTTTGGCCGATCATGTCTTGTTTTTTTAAGGCCAAACAAAAATGTTCACGGCCACATTTCGTGAATCTGGCCGAAAAATTGGCCATCTGGCAACCCTGGACGCCAGTGAAACGATATCATCTGTTATATCCAGTCCGGTCGAGAAAATAAATAATTGAACTGTGTCATAGGTGAAGAAGTATACTAGGTAGCCAGGTGTGAGCGTTAATAGGTGTGTCCCCTGCTATTATTGGTTTTTCCCTACACATATGGTCAGGTGAGCTGTGTTATGGAAGGCTTGGACCGTTAAGACAGGTGTGAGCGTTATTTGGTGTGTCTCCCTGGTTAACGTGGTTATGGTGCGATTTAGTGGTTTGTGAAGTGTGTCTGGGAAATAGTGGACCGGAAGGAATCACGTAGCTTTACCTTCTGTAAGGACGCATACGTAGTTGAGGCATATTACTTCGTCGGTTGCAGAAGGGAAGCGGTGTGTACTGGTCGCTATTTCTAAAGTATGAGTGTGTTTTGAGTTATTTTGTAAAGTATGTCTTTCAACTTTGGCCATTGATTACTCCCGTAGGATAGTATAGGTAGAGATAGTCCCTATATATATTTTTTAAATTAATTTGGTAATAGTCAGGGGAGGGGTTTTAAAATTCACTTTAAATATTATTAGAGGGTAAATTCATAAATTCCATAGCTCAATTATCTAACATTTTTGTCTTTCAATGTTGTATGTATTTATTTTTTTTTCTTTATGTAAATTAACTATTGAAATCATTGTGATAATTAAATGTAAATTAAATTAACTGACTTGTTTCTCCACCTCACTGACGTGTATATTGACTAATACCGGGACTCAGTGAAGACCGCGGGAACCATATATATATTTTTTTGTGTTAGCGGCCGTGATGCTCTGACCCAGGGTGTACCAATTAGTACTACCCGTGATATTAGTCCCATTTGTAATGACCCGTTCCGTCCTGATCCGTTTACCCCCACCAATAATAAACAAATATATATAAAAAAAATAGAACAATGAGGATAATGTCACGGGTTGTACTGGATGGTACACCCTGGATCAGAGCGAAGCTGCCGCTATCACAAAAAAAATATATGGTTCCCGTGATCTTCACCGAGTCTCGGTATTAGTCAACAAACACGTCAAGTAAGGGGAAGTGAAACGAGTCTGTTAAATTTAATTTACATTTAATTATCACAAATTTAATTAAATAATTTTACAATAAACGAACTGTTACATACATAAAGAAATTGATATATGAAAAATATTAGCTAACGAATTATGTATTCTGTTAATTTACCCATGAATAATAATAGGAATGAATTTTAAACCCCCTTCCCTGACTAGAAACTAAATATACAATAAACCCACTTAAACTAATAGGGACTAGCTCTGACTGAGTTATTTTCTTTATAACCCTTTCCTACGGGAGTAACTAATAACACTGGACACTCATAAGGTAAGGTAAGGTAAGGTCCCGTATTCAAGTGAACGTTGGGGATAGATGGGTAGCGCCATCTATATACTAAGCCTCGGTATATGGAGTAGGGTGGCCAGTTCCTTTCTCCACCGCCTTTCCTTCCCTAGTCATGACAACCAGGTACCCATTACGGCTGGGTGAGCCGAGGGGCCGGCCAGTAACCCAGGGACACTCATACTACCAGAAATAACGTCCAGTACACGACACTTTCCTTCTTTAATATCGTCGAGAGTAACATTCCCCCACTACGTCTAGACGACTCAGAAAGTAAACTATCGTGAGTCCTTCCGATACACTATTTCTCAATCACACCTCAAAACATAAATTTGAGTCACAACATGACCAACACAAACAGGGAGACAACCGAGTTTACGTTCACACCTGTCTTAACGGTCCAAAGGTTCTAGAACATTGCTCACTCGAGCATGGGCATGACCATAAATGTAGGGAAATACCACTAATAGCAGGGAACTAACCATATAACTCGCTCACACCTGACTACCTAGTATACTTCTACACCTATGACACAATTCATTGATTTTTTCTTCTTGACTGGGCAGGATACATCAGACGTTTTTGCATCAATGGCGTCGTCTATCAGGGCCTTGACAAAGAGAAGGGTCGAGAACCAATCATTAATATTAAAATATACACATAAATCAAAACTTCTGCTCTGTTAACACTCACGGAATAACAAAAGTATACAAGTCTCCACATCTTCACAATGATTTATACAGGTAATTCACTCAACTTTTCCCAAACATGTCGAAAATACAGGGAGTGCTTAAACGAACGTACCTTGACAAATAGAAGGGTCGAAAACCAATGCGGCCGCTGGCCTGTTCTCGCACTACTCCCGTGCCTGTGTACCTTACAGCACCGTTGCGCACAATATTTGCGATTTTCTACGCACTCGTTAACTAATTACACACTCTCCTCTCCTATTACCTCCCCTTCCTATATAAATCTGCCATTACTACAAACCAACACAACTACGAACATTTCCTCGTTCCCTGAGTTTAATGTAAAAATTAGAAAACGTTAACCTAATTAAAGAATATTATTGGAATTCATTTTGATAACGAAATTAATAAATTGTAATGACCCAAATTTTAGAAATTGTAGGATATAAAGATTCAATTGTTTGATAACATAAAGGATATTATTTCTGACTTCCAGACTACTAATAAACCTGCATAACATCGGCGTCAGTATTTTACGAGTCCCCATATATACCCTCTCATTCCACTGTAACGCTCCAAAAATATTTCTATTCTTTTATGTTTCCCTTTTAAACATGCAGTTTTCTTTGTTGCTGAGAAATGCGATAGAGAGAGAGATAAATGACCGTTATTATTTGTTATTGTTGTTAGTCACGAAATTCCAGCAAAGTAATTTGTATAAATGTTTATTTTTGTTAATAGTTTAAGAAAAGTAGTCATAAAACACGTAAGGAAGAGTCGTGGGAAATATTTAATGGAAAATTTAACCCTTAATGTCCGGACCGCGGTCATAGACGCCCCCAGGAAGCGCCTGGATCGTGTCGTACGCCACTGCTATGTGGTGACCGGGCGGGATGAAGCACCGCTATTGCCAATGTCGGCATTTACGAGACCAATTTGGCGGTTTTTTTTTTACTTGGCTATACTTCACCACCACCCCTACTCATCCCATACATAAATTAGTGTGCTACTGACCGTGAAGATGGCTGAACGTGACTCAGAATTTTCGCGCGTGTCCGATTCGCTACCCCCTACCGCGCTGCCAAGTACATCATCTCTCGTGACTTCAACTCCCCGCGTGCAGCCTGCAAGAGCTTGCAAACCACCTGCTAGGCTCTCAGACTCTGCAATTGAAAGGGAGTTGGAGGAATTGTCCGAGTTATCGCTTGGTAGTGACGACAATGAGAGTATATATGATACGGAATGGCAGCTTGACCAGTCATCAGAGGAAGAAGTGTGTGAATCTGTATCCCACACAGCTCTTCCTTCAACATCAAGCGTGCAAGACGTATCCAACGTTGCAGCCCCTGTTGCAATTCCGTCCACGAGTGAGGTGGGAGCTTTGAGAGGTAGTTTGAGAGACAATCTTTTGCCTCCTATTGTTGCTACCTCTCACGTGGATGCAGAACAAAAAGCTTCCACCTCCAAACCCCACTACGGGGTTACTCCCTCAGGTAAGAAGAGGCCAAGGAGGAGGTTGGATTTTTCATCCTCCTCAGATTCTTCTTCGGATGAGGTGTTGCAAAGACACTACACAAAGAAAGGTGTTGGAAGAGGGAAGGGTAGAGGGAAGAGAACAGAGGAGCAGCAGCAGCAGCTTATCTCGTCTGACCTGGACCCTGATAACCCACCAGACCTGACGCCATCTCCCCCCTCACCACCACCCCCTGCTACTCATCCTTTGTGTGACAATCAGGGGGGTGAAGACGCATCACTGTTGCCTGCCCCCCCACTGTCGCCTGACCCCCCACTGTCGCCTGACATCCCACTGTCGCCTGCCGGTCCTACGTTGCCTGACACGGCGGCGCCGCCACCACCACCACCACCTCCACCTCCACCACCAGCGGCAGGTCCTTGTGGCGCACCTCATCCTTACCTGTGGATGGATTGCGATGCGTTTGTGCCTGATATACCGACTTTTGATAACAGTCGGTCAGGTATTCAAGCCGTATTTCCCTGTCGTCCGTTGTCATCAATATTGGAATATTTTACTGCGTTCTTTGACGTAATAATGATGACATACTTGACGCAGGAAATAAATAGCTTCAGACAATTCAGCAATCGACCAGATAGGGAACACAGCAAGATGTTGACCTGGACTGACGTGACTGTTGCTGAGTTGTATGTGTGGTTAGCTCTGACGATGCTGATGCCGCACGTCAGGAAACATCGCCTCAAGGACTTCTGGAGCACTAACGTCCTTCTTTCCACGCCTGCCTTTGGAAAATATATGTCCCGGGACAGGTATAGGGACATACTTTCCTATATTCACTTCGCCCCCAACATGGGTCCACACCTGAAAGACAGGCTTTGGAAAATTAGGCCCGTTATGTCTATTATCCAGGAGAAAATGCGAGGCTTTTTTCGACCATTCCAGAATGTTGTTATCGACGAGTCTCTGGTGCTGTTCAGGGGACGAGTGTCCTTTATTCAGTATATCCCGTCAAAGAGGCATAGACTTGGCATCAAATTCTATGTCATCTGCGACTGTAAGACTGGCTATGTGTTGGATTTTATACTTTATTCAGGTACGGATGTGGATATCCCGGGCCAGGACCGTCTCGGCTTCAGCGGGAGTATTGTCAAGCAACTCTTGGGAGATTACCTTGACAACAACCACATCCTGTACACAGACAATTATTACACCTCTCCAACACTTAGTCAGTTCCTTCTGCAGCACCAAACAGGATCCTGCGGCACCGTTCGTGTCAATAGGAGGAATTGGCCAGTATTTCCCCCCACCCACAGGGGTGACTGTCTCATGAAGAAATCGGGGAAAATGCTGGCCATCACTTGGCATGATAAACGCCCCGTCCGGATGGTCACCACCGTCCACAGGGGCACGATGCTGGATTCTGGGAAGATTGAGCGCGGCACAGGTAACAACATCTTCAAGCCTGATGCTGTGCTTGACTATAATATAAATATGAGGCTCGTCGATAAGTCAGACATGATGGTGAGTGCCATCGATTGTCTGAGAAAAACCTGCAAGTGGTACAAGAAGGCTTTCTTCCACCTTCTTGACGTCACAGTGCTAAATTCGTACTTGCTCTACCTCCAGCAACACCCCGACAGCAGACTATCACTCCGGCAGTACGAATTGGAGTTGATAACCCAACTCCTAAAGAAATTTAGCACTGTGCAACCACTGCAGCAGCACAGGCATGCACCAGCGGCGGGACGCCCTGACAGATTGCAACAGAGTGCTTACATGTTGCGCCACAGCCTAATTGATCTGCCAACCTTGGCGTCAGGTCGTCCAGGTTATCGCCGCTGCCATGTCTGCAAGCACACGACACGTCGCACTCAGAAACTCAAGGAAACTCGTTACTGGTGTAAGGAGTGTCGTGTGCCATTATGCCCTGGAAACTGCTTTTCAGATTATCATGGACTGGAATTTATATAGAAGCAGGAAGTGATGGGAGTAATGCGAGTGAAGTGACAGTGACACTTGGTGACAGTGACACTATTTAGTTATAAGTGAAGTGACAGTGACACGTTTTTAGGATATAAGTGAAGTGATAGTGACACGTTTTTAGGATATAAGTGAAGTGATAGTGACACCTTTTTAGGATATAAGTGAAGTGATAGTGACACGTTTTTAGGATATAAGTGAAGTGATAGTGACACGTTTTTAGGATATAAGTGAAGTGATAGTGACACGTTTTTAGGATATAAGTGAAGTGATAGTGAAACGTATAATTTACGTTGAACATAATCAGTGATATTGACACAGAAAATGTTTTGCGTAAATACTCCCACACTTCTCTCCAGGGCATAAAATATTCTGGAATGGTTAGCTAACCACACTAAAACAGGGGCTGCAAAAGGTAGGGGTTACGACGGCGCGCTAACACGGGATAAAAATGATTGAGTCACGCACCTCGCCGACCCACTGTCACCACCGCGCCCAGCCAACGTTAGAGCCACTCCACCAGTGCGAACACCACCCCGCTCTCAGCTGTGAAGTGACCTTCATTCCTCACTTCATTTCTCGGCAACGGAGAGTCCCAGAGAGCTGGGGATGGTTTCATTGGAGAGAGGAAGAGTTGATGGTGAGTACAAGACCATATTTAAGTTGTTCAGTATCCTAGTTTAGACGTACGGAGTAAGTGAAATTGAGCGATTTTGGTAAAAGCGCCCCGACAGGGAGGAAGGCTAGGCGCACTAGCCCCGGACTGACAGTGCGGCTATCCATAGTTATCCCGTTGCGGAGGGGTTAAGGAACCAGACGATTAGTTGGTTAGAATGGTGAAAGGCGAGTATGTGGATAAACTCGTTAATTACTGACGCCGTTATTTGTACAGTGTTATTGTTAGTCTGGATGTCAGAAATAATTTCCTTTATGTTATCAAACTATTGTATCCTGTTTTCCTACAATTTCTAAAATTTGGTTCATTACAATTTATTAATTTAGTGGTAAAAATGTGTTCCAATAATATTCTTAAATTGGGTTAACAAGTTTCTAATTTTTACATTAAACTCAGGGAACGAGGAAATGTTCGTAGTTATGTTATTTTCTTAGTTATAACAGATTTGTATAGGAAGGGCAAGTAATAGGAGAGGAGAGTGTAAAATTAGTTAACGAGTACGTAGAAAATGGCAAATATGGTGCGCAGCGGTGCTGTAAGATACGCAGACACGAGAGTAGTGGGGAGGACGGACCCAAAGTCCGGATTGGTCCCTTGTCTCTCGGCTATGAAGATGCCGCCATTGAAGCGTCAACGCCTGCCCGTCTTCAGAATAGAGATTACCTATCATTGAAATGTGTCATAGGCGTAGAAGTATACTAGGTAGTTAGGTATGAGCAAGTTATATGGTTAGTTCCCTGCTATTAGTGATATTTCCCTACATTTATGGTCATGTACATGCTCGAGTGAGCTAAGCTTCTAGAAGCTTTCGACCGTTACGACAGGTGTGAGAAGTGAACTCGGTTATCTCCCAGTTGGTGTTGGTTATGTGGTGATTTATATTCATGTTAAAGTGTAATTGAGGCACTGGGTGGTAAAACGTGCTAAGCGCCGTAAATAAACAAACGAGAAAATCGCGTTCAAAGTTTTCCGACATTCAAAGTGCTGTAACTTTGTAATTAATTAAGTTATTTTAATGGTTCCGGTCTTAAAATGTTTACACATGTATCCTCTATACATATATCCTAGTTATAATACACGGAAGCCATCGCACAATGAACAGGAAAACGATTAACGCGATTTTCTCCGATTTTTCGTGTACACTCGATCAGAGAAGTTCGTGAATATGTAAGTTTTTTCACCATAATATCAATATTCAAGTAAGAATCAATGTTTAAACAAAGTATGAAAATAAAACAATGTTATTAAATACACAGATAAAGCACAATAAAGGCACGTGTATACAAGGCGGGAGGGGTAGGAGAAACTGGGTGGCTGGATGCAGTGTGGGGAGGGTGGCGAGAAATAGGCGCGCTGTGATTGGCCCAGGCAGGCCTACACGCCACACTACGCATCACACCATTGGTTCCTCACTCCGCTGGAGCTTAGCATATTCTACCACCAACTGTGGGGACACTACCAAAGCACCCAGCAACAGGTTCCAACGCAGCTGAAAACCACATGCCCTTGGGAGGGACTTTGGACCTTATTGCCAGTTGTGAAGTGAGCTCACTGTTTGTGATCCAGATAGAGGAAGGATGGGGGAATATAATGGTACAATAAAACGGGTTTTGGCCGAGGTGGCGTTTAGCACGTTTTACCACCCAGTGCCTCAATTGAGAAATAGTGTATCGGAAAGACTCACGATAGTTGCTTGTCTGAGTCGTCTAGACGTAGTGGGGGAATGTTACTCTCGACGATATTTAAGAGGGAAAGTGTCGTGTACTGAACATTATTTCTGGTAGTATGAATGTCCAGTATTATTTGTGTGGTAAGGTTTGAAAGGTATTATTAGTTACTCCCGTAGAATAGGGTTTTAAAAAAATTACTCAGTCAGAGCTAGTCCCTATTAGTTTAAGTGGGTTTATTGTATATTTGTTTCTAGTCAGGGAAGGGGGCTTAAAATTCTTTCCTATTATTATTCAGGGGTAAAGTAAATAATTCATAATTCGCTAACTACTATTTTATTTTATTTTAATTTCTTTAGGTATGAAACATTTGTTTGTATTGTAAAATTATTAACTAAATTTTTGTGATCATTAAATGTAGATTAAATTAGACTCGTTTCTCTTCCCCTTACTTGACGTGTTTTGTTGACCAATACTGAGACTCGGTGAAGATCACGAGGAACCATATATATATTTTTTGTGATATCGTCAGCTTCGCTCTGATCCAGGGTGTACTAACCAGTACTACCCGTGTAACTATTCCATCGTTTCATTTATTTTTTATTTTTTTATTACTGGTGGGGATAAACGGATCAGGACGGAACTGGGCGTTACACCACCATCTAACCGACTAACATAATTGTTCCTTGGGGTCTTTCATTAAATATTTTACACGACTCTTAATTAAATGTCTTATGACTAATTTTCTTAACCTATAAACAAAAATAAACATCTGTACAAAACTACTTCACTTGAATTTCACGACCAACAACAATAACGGCACACTTCTCATTCTCTATTCGCACTCTCCAGCAACAAAGAAAACGGCATTATAAAAGAGGAACTAAAAAAAAATAAAATAATTTTGGAGCGTTACACATTGTTTCATTTTTTTTTTTTTTTGTGGGTGTAAACGGGTCAGGACGGAACTGGGCGTTACATTCACATCTGGATAAAACTCATAAAAGGAGAAAGTCGATTAAATACTTGTGTATTTTTGTTTTGCTTTATTGATTTATGTCATCATCATGCAGATATATTATATAGACAGTTGAAGGAGGACCAGCCCCCTTAGTACCTGTTACTGTATAAAAAATAATATTCATTATAAAATATAAAATACCGGTATTCAAAATAATATTAGTTCTGTACAGCAACTTCTCATAGATTGCCCCCAGTATCTTACCGCCTGACAGCTGGCTTTCTCACCTCTTTTCTCCCTCCTTCACGGATCTCCATAGTGAGTTTCTCATGTTCTCTAGTCAGTAGAGTACCTGACAAAATGTTATCAGATAGCCTAGAAACTTCGTTTGATCACAGCATTTTTATGGTACCATACAAGGCCAAGAGATATACCAGGTCGGGACACTTGCGCTCCTCATCTCCCACCAGGGGGGTGAGTGAATCTGTGACGTAGTTGACTATTGGCTGTCCATCAGTGAAAGTCTCCCGCTCTGCTTTCAAATGGATGTACACTGTAGGACGGTATTTCAAAATCATTAATAGTAATTAATGCCATGTGACTCTGTTCCCATGGGATAATTATCAGATTTTCCTTTACTCTCTTCTCTCTACACACCCACACATACACAGCTTCTCTCTTTCTCTGTCGTCATTCTGCCTGTTTGATTCTCTTCTATTACTATTCTTACTTTTATTATTAATAGTAGTATTATTAACACACTTTTGTTAATACGCATATGACTTATATTGTTATATATAGTGTGTCTGTATGAATTGTTTATATAATGTTTATGTGTCAATTTCTTCTAATGCATCTCTCTCTCTCTCTCTCTGAATTCCAAATACAAAATATAATTATCTCTCAAGTTCTTAACAGATTTCCTGGCAAATCTTTTTGTTCACCTTTCAATGTCTCCTTCAATCTCTCGTTTTCTTTGGATGGCCAGTGACGTGGTGAAAAGGGCAGTAAGCTCCTCCCCCTTGAATTGATACCTGTAGTGGGGGGGTTAGTGTCCTGACCTGGTATATCTCTTGGCCTTGGTACCATATATCAATTCCATATGTGAGAGTTAAACGAAGAGCTGTTAACCAGTTTGATTTCAATACAGTATATTTCATATACATTTATTGTGTTACATAGAAAATCCCTTCATCGCAAGTAATACGAGAGTAATAGTACAGTATACTTTATATTTCATTGGTGGTGTGTTATGGAAACTCCCTTCATGACGTCATCTATAGGCATAGGCCAATATGTATCAAAATTTCTCATGATTGTGTTGCAACTTTAACGCTCCTTTTATTTTTATTCAATGGGTCTCTTTGATTTACCCCTTTTTCTTGTCCATCATCGAAGTTATATTCACGGCTGAAGAAAGAAAGTGATAGTAGTTATTAATGGAATATAATGCTTGTATATAGATATGATATAGACATGTTTGTTATTATAATAGTTAGGGAATTAATTATGTGAATGTATTTTGGGAGATGGGTTGATCAGGAAGGTGATAACATTCAGGTTAAAATAACGAAGTATTTGCATCAGCCAATATGGAATTCGAGCGAGGATAGCGGAGTCTTCAAAATAATGTATTGTATTCTGTAGGGACTTTGATCACAAGTGCACACTTCCCAGTTAATACAGTTATTAATAACGATATGTGGTGGGGCTAACACTGTAAGAATAGTGGCGAAGTAAACAAAAGGAAACGATATGTACTTTAATCAACACTGATAAAAAACAGACATCAATAACTAATAAGTGATAATCATTTAACAAATTACACCACGTAAGTACACTTGTAGTTCCATCCTTAACAGTACACCAGGACCCTCTTGTTGATCCCTGAATAGCAGTACACCAGGACCCTCTTGTTGATTCCTGAATAGCAGTACACCAGGACCCTCTTGTTGATCCCTGAATAGCTGTACACCAGGACCCTCTTGTTGATCCCTGAATAGCTGTACACCAGGACCATCTGGTCGATCCCCGAATAGCAGTAGACCGGTCCCCCTTCACACCTGCCACCACATGACCTGCGCCCTTCTCTGCTGGCCCAGTCTGTTCACTATGTTTTCTTCCTGTGGTTAATCACAAATTGTACCATCTCCTCTCACCATTTACTAGCCTTTAAACATCAACTCGACAGTAAATTAAATAACTAAACCCACAAATATACATACTGTACCCCTCAATATAAATTACCCGAACACATAACTCTTGATATCGTATTGTACACAAATACACAATATTAAAATACACAAATACACAATATAAAAATACACAAACCTTAACTTTAGGACCCCAACACACACTGTACACAGGTACCCAAGTTATCACACTGGCAGCTGGAGTGGGACTGCTGGAAACCCTCATTTTTATTCTTAAGAAACCTCTGCCCCTTCTCCGAACTGCACTCCACCGACACCTGAATCCCCCCTAATGAACCTTTAAACCAGCCATGTTAATTCTGTCGTGACATTAGCAATAATGGGTAGTTTACTAACCTCCAAGACCACTTCCCTGACTCACCAATCTCCTATCTTATTTTTAAAACTCACTACAAAAGAAATTAGCAGTCCCAGAGGGTTATTGACGAAATTTTATTAATGTTCCAATATTTCGCTAAACTTGAGGTAAGCCATTCTTTCCCTTTCCTCTCCTGAACAGGTACAGTTGGCTACACTCCCGCGTTTCTCTCATCGCGTTGCCAATGTTGGGCCAGTCAGAAATTCGAATCCCGAACCACAAGTTAAAAATTTCGAAACATTCATATCCTTTGAGTGAAAAATATGAATGTTTCGTATATGATCCACTGACAACCACTACTGGCACTACAGCTATGTGTCTGCGGATGGGTTCCAGTGAAAGATGAAGCACACTTCGCAGTCTTGGATGATAAAGACAAAAACTCCACACTATTAACCACTTACCCGCAGGCATTAACTATCGTGGCAGTTCTCTCGTCAGGGCCTCTCTCCCTCTTTTACAGTCACTATGTGAAAAACATATTTGACGCGTAATAGTTTGTAAAACACTCACGCTACATAAATGAATATATAAGATATTGAAGTACAAACCATTAGCTGTCTCCTGCTGTACTTGTAAAGACTAAAATGACAAATATAGAATGGGTAGCCACCTCACTATAACATCAACTGAAAATTAACTTTTACACTCTATTTACACATATTTACATATCTAAGCGTTGAAACTCTAATTTAATTATAAAACACTAGCAGCGATACCCGATGTTGGTTATACTGCTACATTATGTTATGCTATGATTGGTTAGGCTAGGTAATGTTATGTTACGTTATGTGTTATTATGTTTAGTATTAAATTTAGAAGTTCAACATTTTGTGGTTTGAATTCATTGCTAAACTGGGCATGCAAGCCAGAACTGCCTGCATCCTTGATGTTTGAGACCATGGAGTCTATGCTGAGAAAGTCGGGATTAGAACCTGGGACCAAATAACAGCATTCGGCTTGTCATATATACACATACACCTACATACACATAGAAACACACATGCTCTCTCTCTCTCTCTCTCTCTCTCTCTCTATTTATTTGCACACGTATACACATGCTCTCTCTCTCTCTCAAATACACACAAACACACACACATACAATTTCTCTCATTTACTTTTTCTTACACACACATACACACATTCTCTCTTGCTCTACATTTCACACACACACACAGAATTGTATGTCTCAAAGAATTGTGAGAGAGAGAGAGAGAAAGAGATAGCGTGCATTGGGGGGGTTGGGAGGGTAATAGGTTCCAGAACCGGTTCTGGCGGTTCCTACTCGGAAATGTGAGTACCAAAGAAACGGTTCCTGCCCAGCTGTATTGCATGGGTTTGAAACCCCATTAGGCCGAGGATACTTCCCAGTCTTCACCGATCAAAATCCTGGGATCTTTCGGTTACGCTCTCTCTCTCTCTCTCTCTCTCTCTCTCTCTCTCTCTCTCTCTCTCTCTCTCTCTCGAATACACACACATACAAATTATCTCTTTCTCTCTCTCTCACACACACATACACGCATTCTCTCTCGCTCTAAATTTCACACACACACAGAATCAGTAACATTATTTTATACCGAATTGTTTGTCTCAAAGAATTGTGTGAGAGAGAGAGAGAGAGAGAGAGAGAGAGAGAGAGAGAGAGAGAGAGAGAGAGAGAGAGAGCAAGAGTTACAATGAGTTACCAGGAAAAGCAGCACCCTAGAGGACCTTACGATCCATACAAAGAGGGTACCTGTGGGTTTAGTTGTGCAAGTAGGCGACCGTCCTTGAATGTGTCGTGTGAAACCACCAAGGAACACTCTTAGAACGGCTTAAATGCCTAGATGGTGATTTAAGACTTTGTCTAATCTGGATTTGAACTGATCCACAGAGTTGCTGTTGACTACATCAGCAGGAAGCGCGTTCCAAATACCGCAGATGCTGTATGTAAAGAATTCACTACAGAGATCACGGTTGTATTGCTTCAGTTCAAGTTTGTAGCCATGATTCCTGGTTGTGCCCTCACTGAGTGGGAAAATGTCCCTGTAGTCTACATTGTCAAAGTCTCGTAGTATTTTAAACACTTCGATAAGCTGACTACGTAGTCTCTGGGTTTCCAAAGAGAACAGTCGAGTTCTACCAACCGATCTTCATAGCTCTTGTGTCTAAGAGAGGGTATAAGTTTGGTTGCCCTGGCTTGCACTCGTTCCAATCTCGCGATATCCTTTCTGTAAGAAGGACTCCAAAACTGGACTGCATACTCCAGGTGTGTTTAGACAAGGGAATTGTACAGACAAAGTACTATCTCCTTGTTCCGGTATCCAAGCTGTCACTTTATGTACCCTAACATCCTTTAGGCTTTCTTCGCCTCAATACACTGCTTTGAGAACTTGAGGTCGCTGGTGATAGTTACACCCAAGTCTTTCTTAGTATCAGTGCTTACGAGAGCATTGTTCTTAAGATTATATACTCTGTTCGGGGGTTTCTGTGGCCTATATGCATAACTTTGCATTTGTTCACGTTAAATGGCATTTGCCACGTGTCAGACCACTCCCCAATCTTCCTAAGATCTTCTTGTAAGCGGGTAGTATTTCCTTCTTTTGTGACATTCATACCAAGCTTAGTGTCATTGGCGAATTTGGGAATCTTGGCAAACATGTCACCATCCATGTCATTAACATAGATGATAAACAGTAGTGGTCCCAGAACTGAACTTTGGGGAAAACCACTAGTAACGGGCAGTGGGGCACCCACTCTGAAGCCTGTCCATTCACTACCACACGCTGCCATCTGTCACTTAGCCATCTGTCACTCTATCCAATGTGCTACATTTCCGTCTATGCCCAGTGCACACACTTTCCGAAGGAGGTGGCGGTGGGGTACCTTATCAAAGGCTTTCTGAAAGTCTAAGTAGACAACATCGACCGCTTTATCCCGATCATGCTCACTGAAAACAAAATGGAAACATTCCACCAGATTTGTGAGGCATGACCGGTGCTGCCGGAACCCATGCTGGGAACCCCTCAGTTGCAAATTTGATTTTAAGTGTGCCATTATTTTGTCCACCATGATGCTCTCCATGAGTTTGAAGACTATCGAGGTTAAACTGATGGGTCTGTAGTTTGACGGTTGGCTAACATCTTCCTTCTTGAAAATAGGAGTCACCTCTGACTCTCGCCAATCTCTAGGAATGCATCCAGTCTAGATTACCCTGTTGAAGACCATGCACTCTAGGTAAGAACCCATCCGGATCTGGGGACTTGTTTGCCTTTAATTAGATTATTTTTCTCTCGATTTCTTCTCGGGTGAAGATCATTGACTCCAACTTCTCACTGGAGGAGTCCAAAGGTTCAGTAATGGGACCACTCTCCTCAGAGAACACTGAAGAGAAGTACTTATTTAAGAGGTTAGCATTTTCTGCATCAGAGTGCATCAATGCTCCATCCTCATTCACCAAGGGACCGATCCTGCATCAGATTGGTTTATGGCCATTCACATAACTGAAAAACTCCTTGGGGTTCTCTTCTCAGCTCCAAAAGTGGTGTGTTCTCGGCAGTGGGCTCTGATTTCCCAGTCAACATGTGTGTTGAAGTCCCCCATGAGGATGCACACCCTGCCGTCCACTAGTTCACCCAGCAACTGGATGGTTTAGACGTATATTTACGCTTATTCCGCACCCAATCCTGCATACAAGGACATTGAAGGATAATCCCATTGTGTCCCGGCTTATGACATAATTTTCTCTTGTACAGGCTACCCACCTATAGTCAACCACAAGGAAATGGGCTGCTGAAGGTGGGGCAGGAGGGAGAATTTCCCCCAAGCAGTGCTGCCACATCTGGCTTTCCAACCCACATCACTCTATCAAAAACTATACCAAAATGACAGTGTTTCTGTACAGTGATGCATTGATTCTATAAATATAGTCTATAAATGGTGAGGGCGGGGTAAAAAAATTAATGAGGTCAGTCAGGTCACTTCTCCTTTAGACTCCATAATGGAAGGAAGAACCCCTCTTGTTCACCACCCCACTGTCTCCAAAGTCGTGAGAAGGAACTCATTTTCAACGTACATTCGAACTTTGCAGAATAAAAGAGGAACACTGATCTCTTCTCATAGGGAAACCTCTAGATAATATAAACGAGTCTTAACTTTTACCTCAGAGGTGGTGTGGAAACAAAGTTGATGCTAAAAATTATATATATATATATATATATATATATATATATATATATATATATATATATATATATATATATATATATATATATATATATATATATATATATATATATATATATATATATGCGTAAATCCACAAGGAAGGAAAAATAAACACGGAGTCCCAAGCGCTTTCGTGTAATTCACATCTTCAGGGGAAAGAACAGAATGTAAAAGAATGGTTGCTGAGAGACACCTTATATACAGATACACTTACAACAAACTGGCAACCTGAAGGTGTTGCCACTGCGAGTTCAAAGCATGCATAAGGTGCTAAAAAGGATTTACCTGACCTGACCTGACATGACCTCTAAACCTAAGATTATCCCAGTCATTAAGGAATGATTGCCGAGAGACGCCTTAAATACACTTAATAACTAAATGGCAACCTGAAGGTGTTGCCACTGTGAGTTCAAAACAATATATAAATATATATACACACCCATGCATATGGTGCTAAAAAGGATTTACCTGACATGACCTCTAAACCTAAGATTATCCTCAGTCATTAAAGAATAGCAGTAGGACTTATCTTATTAACAATCTTGTCTATGATGAAACTATCCAACTTGTACATACCATTGTTTAAATTCATATTAATATTTTCTGTGTATTTAATCAAACTTGACTCTATGATGTTTCTATTTACGGATGAATTACAAGACATGATTGACGAGGCATTATTCCAGTCAATACAATGATTATTATCTCTCCTATGAATAAATAAAGCATTAGATTCTTGTCCGGTCCTAACACTATATTTATGTTGTTTGACCCTGGTTGAAAGGTCTTTTCCAGTTTGTCCTATATAGAACATATTACATACTTTACAAGGTACTTTGTAGATACACCCACATGAGGAATTAGGTGAGTTTTTGATCAACATTTTCTTGACTGTGTTATCATTGCAAAAGGCAACATTAACATTCCATGTTCTTAGAAGATGAGGGATTTGGGCAAATTTATGACTGTAGGGTAGTATCAGTAAATTTTTATTGTCACGGGGTAGGGGGGGTTAAACTCTATAAAATGTTGTTCTTGCCAATTTTAAGGCTTTATCCAAAAATGGTTTGGGGTATTTTAATTTTGCTCCAATGTCAGAGATAAATCCAAATTCCTCATCCATAAATTCAGGACTACATACACGTAGAGCACGTAAGTACATGGAAGAGAAAACAGACAGTTTGACTTTATCATGGTGTGCAGAGTAAAAATGAATATATGACAAAACATTGGTGTTTGCCTACCCTATGAATCAGGCAGTCCAGAAATGGCAATTTTCCATCCTCCTCAATTTCAATGGTAAAATTAATGGAAGGGGCTAAGTTGTTAAGCAATGGCAGAAAGTTATCTAGATTTTCAGTGCATGGCCAGAGGCAAAGTACGTCATCTACGTACCTGTACCATACAGCATTATTGGGTAAAATGTTATTAAGCAATTTCTTCTCAAAAAACTCCATGTACAAATTACTCAAAACTGGGGAGAGTGCCATACCCATTGCCATACCGAATTTCTGTTCAAAATATTCATCTTGAAAAACAAATTTGCAGTCTTTAATGCATAGCTTAATCAATTTTAAGATAGCATTTTTGGTGATAGGGAGAGGGATGTTATCAAGTATTTCATCAAGATAGTCCAAAAGGTCGTCAACAGGAACTTTGGTAAATAGAGATTTAACATCAAAACTCACAAGCTCAAATGTACCAGTTACTTGTAAATTATTAAGTTTTTCTACTAAGTCAACATTGTTTTTTATGTTGGAGTCCGAAATTGTGCCAACTAAAGGGCTTAGCAAGGAAGTTAACCACTTAGATAATTTATAGGTGATGGAACCCACAGAACTAATAATAGGTCTGGCTGGATTATTGGGCTTGTGAGTTTTGATTAGTCCATACATGTAAGGCAGGGAAGGAGAACGGGAGGAGAACTGTTTAATGAGTTGATCATTACCCTGTGAAACTGTTTTCATTTTCTTATTGAACTGAGAATTCACCGTTTCAATGGGATTCTTCCTTAGCTTCGAGTGTTTATATATTGTTTTGAACTCACAGTGGCAACACCTTCAGGTTGCCATTTAGTTATTAAGTGTATTTAAGGTGTCTCTCGGCAATCATTCCTTAATGACTGGGATAATCTTAGGTTTAGAGGTCATGTCAGGTCAGGTCAGGTAAATCCTTTTTAGCACCTTATGCATGCTTTGAACTCGCAGTGGCAACACCTTCAGGTTGCCAGTTTGTTGTAAGTGTATCTGTATATAAGGTGTCTCTCAGCAACCATTCTTTTACATTCTGTTCTTTCCCCTGAAGATGTGAATTACACGAAAGCGCTTGGGACTCCGTGTTTATTTTTCCTTCCTTGTGGATTTACGCATATTCCTGAATCACGTGCCACCAAGTGATTTATTTGCATATATATATATATATATATATATATATATATATATATATATATATATATATATATATATATATATATATATATATATGAATGATTCATATTGACAAGTATGTTGTGTGGGTGGAAGGTAAACACAGGATAGAGCTTCGAGTTATTTATTTCTCTTACGTTTCAGACTACACAGAGTCCATCTTCAGAGAGAAATGACATAGGGAAGAGGGTACCAGAGCTATATATACCGGTGGTGGCCTACACTGCACCTGCCACTACTTAATCTCACCTGACCTCACCTCACCTGACCTGACCTCACCTCACCCCGTCCTTTCTTTTACACTCCAGGGCTATATTGGCTGAGTAACTACACCATTTCATAAATCCTTCCCTATGATTATGAACATTGGCTCGGTAATTGATAGACAAATGAACAAGGTTGGTTTAAAAATTGCAACATCATCTGGAAAGAGAATCGGCGAAATAACCCAGGCAAACAAGGAAAAGTGTGTCAATAATAACAGTGTGATATATAGTATACCATGTAATGGGTGTGACAAGGTGTATATAGGAGAAACAGGAAGAGGTATAAAGAAAAGATTATATGAGCATAAAGCTGACGTAAGGAAACACAACACAGCTAATTCATTGGTACTACATATTGAAGAATGTAATAATTTACCCGGATGGGAGAGTTCATCAATCATTCACAGTGGTTTGGAAAAGAAAATGAGGAAGGCATTAGAAGCAGCATACATTTGTACAAAGAATGTTCATAATCATAGGGAAGGATTTATGAAATGGTGTAGTTACTCAGCCAATATAGCCCTGGAGTGTAAAAGAAAGGACGGGGTGAGGTGAGGTCAGGTCAGGTGAGGTGAGGTCAGGTGAGATTAAGTAGTGGCAGGTGCAGTGTAGGCCACCACCGGTATATATAGCTCTGGTACCCTCTTCCCTATGTCATTTCTCTCTGAAGATGGACTCTGTGTAGTCTGAAACGTAAGAGAAATAAATAACTCGAAGCTCTATCCTGTGTTTACCTTCCACCCACACAACATATATATATATATATATATATATATATATATATATATATATATATATATATATATATATATATTACGAAAATGTTCACCACGTACATAATGTTCCTTCTACACACACAAGTCATAGCCCTTCCACCTGACATTAATCCTTCCCTCAACTGAGTCCTGACCTCACCCTACCCGGTCCCCTCCCCTCTCTCCAACACACACACAAGGAAGGGATATGTACAAATTATGAATAAATTTACAAATAGTAAACAGACGTAAAAGTGATAATATAAAATGGATAATAATTCAGAAGTACATCACTATGCAGTGGGACAAACAGACACATAAAATACAGATGAAGAAAGAGTAGGGAAGGAGATGCAGGTGAGGTACTGATAATCTACAGCCCTGGGTCCTGAATAATCCCATTCTGACAGACCAGCAGAGTGGCAACGCTGCTTAGCGTAGCTGCCCCACCTCCAGCCGCCAGTTTCCTTGTGGTTGTATATAACAAATCTTGTCTATTGGACCAGGATTTGGTATCGATATTTGTCAGTCTGGCACTGCCCACTAGTGAGGACAAATCTTAATACCTACTCAACATTTAGGAACGAGTAGGATGTACAGAAGGCGGTCTTTCCACGAGTAACACGTTAAGATCTGTCATGTTTTAATCTGCACTGGAAAAATCATACTTATAATTTTCTTTAATTACGGCTTTTATTACGGCTTATGACATTATTTTTGTTTGAATTACTTCTAAGCGATCAGCTGTAAATTTATATTTGTACTTTATGTTTAATGGAAATATTATTAAATAGTTGAGGTGCTAGCTTAGATTAACTTTCAACCTGCACTCCTGATAAGGAGTAGGAAATTATAACTTTCGTCACTATGTATTTTCTGTTAACAAAAAATATATGAATAATGCACGGGAGATAGATCCTCGTAGGCGAGGGCCTGAGCATAATTATTTCCTCTTCCGAATTGATTTCAGGCACTAACTGTAAAACACCATTGCTTGTACTGTATCATAACATGAGCAATATTAGGGAATATAAACTCTCACTTCCCTCCCTTTGTACCAGTTCGGAAGTCGTGATACGTGTGTGTGTGTGTGTGCGAGTAACAGCTGACCTGGACCACGGTAACGGGCTTGATAACCAGTGTCGGAAAATAAAGATTTAAAAAATTGCTCTCATAGCCAAAAAATTCCATTATGTAATATGAAAAAGGGACCTTCATATTTACAAAACACTTTTTTTCAGTTGTATCTCATATGAATATTCCCAGTAATAAACTGCCATTTCTAATGCATATATTTTATATTAGTCACACCATTATCATACTGTTCTCTTTTAGCATGTAAATTATACCAAGCAAAGACGGAAATATATAATAACTCAAGGTAAAAAGAAAGAGAGGTACCCTCACCCTTACCCCCACACGCATATCCTGTGATGTCAGTGATAATATAAAAAAAAAACGGAGCTCGGTACACTAGTGGTGCACGTGAGTGTGAGACTTGAGCCAACACCACCGAGATATCTCGGTGGTGTTGACTGAGCTCCCCAACAACCCTGAACTTACAGTCTGTATAATCTGTGACGTCATGCGCAGAGCAGACACATTTTCGCTTCACCCCCCTTCGATGTGAAGCTACCTTACTTTCTTTTTCCTTGTAATAACTAGCATGGTAAATGACTACGTTCAATTCTATACAAAAATCATTACTAATTTAACTGCCAGATTTCACTAACCTGCATTCGGTCCCGGGTAGACTGGGGTACGCAATCAGGTTAATCACTAGAGGAAGAGCAAACTCAAACACTTGAAAAGCTTTTATACTTTATTCTTCTTTCCTCTCTCCACACCTCAATCTTAGCTACAAAAGCTAATCTCTCTGTCTCAATCACTTATCTTAGCTACAAAAGCTAATTCCCAAACTCAGCAATAAAAGCTAATACACAAATCTATGGCCCCAAATCTTACCAACTCAAACTTCCAACCACTAACCAACCTCAAAACTAACCACCAAAACGTCCAACCCACTAACCTCAAACCTAACCACAAAACATCCAACCACTAACCTCAAACCTCAAAACTAACCACAAAACCATCCTTTACAATGTCTTTTCTAAACTCTATATCATATTTTGATGATTTATGGTTGACTTTGGGCGAAGGGACAAATGGAGATGGAGTTCGGATTAACAAACTGATATACGTATTGAATTTTAGCATTGTAATCATACTTTTAAAGGTTGGCTACTCTCGTATGTAGGCTAAATATTGTTCGATATCATCATAACTGCAATGACATTAGATGGGATGGATGACTATAAAACTTGACTTATTTAATGAAATTGCTAATGATAAATGTGTTTCAACAATAATTATATAGTACACAAAATTATGAGAACCACAAGTATCCATATTTTGTATGTGCAAAGAAAATTATGTGAAATGGATGTATCCGCCGCTGCTACCATCAGGTAGCCGGGGGGTTCCACATCTCAGCTTCTCTCTGTCTGTGGAAATACCCATCAGATTCTCAATTATATTTCAGTGTGGCTATCTCTACCAGCCAACCCAACAGACTCTTACAAACCGTCTGTAGACGCTTACCATCCATCTGTTGTACTTGTTTAAGTCAACTTACTTACTCTCTCGGGCTGGTTATCACATACCACCCTTGTTGTGTAGTCTTTGGCTTCAATCAACTTACTAACTTATACCCGTTGATCTAAATTGCCCTTGTTAGTATTACTAGGGAATATAGTTAGTACTCAAGGTTTAGAGGAAACTCATGGACTTGTCTCTATTTACTGATGTAGCTTATACATCAGTTACAGGTTACAGGTTATACTGGACACAACTCGTGTCTCTAAGACTATATACAAGGAAAAGGGACTCTGTCGCTTAGGGCAGGACTTCATCCTCCCTAACATTCTATCTAGCCCATGTCCGGGCTCCAAGTGCACCTCTGTTCTCTCGACCCTTCCTCACGTCCCACCTAGTGCCACACCCACTACATAGGTTACAGTTCGTGACAGTGACGCTACGTTTATACATGATATACATACACTTTAGTTACAAGATTATATAAGAATAATATGAGTATATATATAAATTGTCCCTTTCTCTATATACGAGATAACAATAAACAATTGATTATAGCATAGAGATTAACATACAGATTATATACAGAGTGAAATCTAGCATTCAGAGCTTAGCACTGGCAATCCTCATCATGCCTCCATCACGCTGTCAGATCAGCACATTTCTTAAGATGTCATGTCCGGTGGAACTGGTTTGAACTGCTTTCAACCCTCACGGTATTTTCCTCACCTCCACACTCACTCAATTTACACAGGATGCTATATGACACCTTGTATTTATTTAACGACTTTAGCCGGCTCCAAGAAATGCATGTGCCAGGCCTACTGGTCATGTATCGTGAACGTGAACACAGGCCACACGGATACACGGAATGAGACAATCAAATCTCTCTTTCAGAATATAAGCTTATTTCTGCTGAAGTGAGGGTTCATGTCATGTGAACTACAGTTCCCTTTACACACACACACACACACCAAAGGCGCTTTATTCCACACCTTGTAACTTTCGCAGGCTTACCAACTTAATACACAAAAAAACAAATAGCTTGTTCTACATTACATATACTATAGTATATTATTGGAATACAAGTAAATTCTGCCCATAACAATAAAATAATTAACATGTAGACATAAAAGAATAAAGCTAGTTACTGTTTGTGAAACCTATAATAATCAGTGCTAACAACCTTTGAGGTGACAGCCTTCATGGCAAAGTTAGGGAGACTCAAAAAGTTACTACATGTCCAACAAAGTGTTCTAGATCTAACTGTTGGATAAATTTTGTGAATGTGGATACTCATCTTATGGAAAATAATGAAGCCTTAAAATTTTGGTTGGTAGGGAAGCTGACAAACCAATACCACTGTGGAGAAGACCCACAGTCATCCCCAATCACTATCATTTTTCCATCCCGTCTCTCCCTCCCACCAGCGAATGCTTCGAATGAAACTTTCAGTGGATGGTGCGTTAGTTCCATATCAGTCAGAAGTGGCAACACTCCACCAGCACCTCCACAACCTCCCCACATCTCTCTCTCTCTCTCTCGTCAGATAGAAACGACCCCATCATGAGTGAGCTCTTGTCTCCATCCCATCAGCGCGCGACTGTAATTTATTATTATAAGCTGATAAGAGAAATATCATGACACAATATTTTTCCAAGTTCTATCCGCATTTTTGTTGTGATAATTCGCCATTAAACGTTATATTTGTGCAATACATGCTAAACATAAATATGTTACCAGGTAGTTTTAAGCAAAGGAAATTCAGTAGAAAAATAAAAGTCCACTAAATGTAATTGTTGAATCAGTATAAATGATAGTCTGTTCAACAGAATTGCGATCATTAACAGGGAACGGAGGATATCAAAAAACAGTCCAGCGGTGTTGCTTGAGGCAGCCAAAATCGTACGCCTGTGGTTGGCAGGCGCCCCAGCCAGATCCATTTCTCAGCCAAGGGTGGCAGTATGGTATGGTACGGTACGGAATTACGGTACGGTATGTTATTTTTTAATCTAAAAGTACGGTACGAAATTACGGTACGATAATTCTTGTTAAGTACGGTACGGTACGAAATTACGTTATTTTGAAGGGGCCTTTTCCGTACTCTTTTCGTACCCTTTCCGTACCTTATTAAAATTCGAATATCCATTCCACTGTCCTCTGTCAAAAATAGCCTAATATCCAGATGAAAAGGCAACGAAATAATTTTCTTGACGAACGTTCTACTTTAAGGTTTAACTCTCTTTTAGTGTGTGTGTGTGTAGTACTATGTACACTGTACAGTCATCTACTCGTCTGCTCGTAGACTGTCGTTGTCATGTTCAGTTCGTGTCCAGTGACTCGGGACTCCTCTAATAAAATGCAAAGCTTATGTTGACGTCTGTTTAGTATTTCCTCTTAATATTTTATTGGTCGATTTCTTTTATTGATTCCAAGACAAATATGAAAAATGTGTACAGTATAGTCTATTATGTAAGTTCATACTACTGCACCTGCTAACAGAAAAAAGCTGACGGAAATGACGTCACGATATCAACACTCGCCATGATGGCGGGTATTGGGCCCGCAGAGAGAGTGCAGTTGTGATAGTAAGAAGTTCATTTACACTAATCATCACAATAACGGAGCATTCCACTTACCTCAAGAGCCTTAGTGCAACAGACCATGCCTCTTACCTACAGAAATCAAGTAGTGCTGGTGTGAGCGTGGATCCATATGCAGTGCCCAAGTGTAAATTCAGTACTGACTTTGAGCGCTACCCTCCGGTTACATATCTCGACATGATTGACTACTTTATTTCTTCACCAAACCCAGACTACAACTACAAGACAATGAAATAAACTTGTAATTCTTGGTTACACAAGTCTAACACTATGTACAATTACCTGAAATGAAGTGCTTGGAACAGAATCGCCAGTTTTCAGGGTTTCATGTCTCCACTCTGGATATTCTCAATGCTCTCATTTTAAAGGTAATTATCCTAGATTAACGTAATTTGGGATTATTTAGAGTAAAGTTTTGACAATCTAAGGTAAATTTTATCGATTTTTCCGTTATTTCATGGGTTGTCGTAAAAGAAAAATTGCATTGCTATAAAAAACTATTATAATTTCATAAAAGTATCGTGTGTCAAGGGTTCGGTTTATGTCGTTATGGTCACCTATTTCAGGATCTAAGGACATTTGGCTCAATCTAAGGTAATTTAAACAATTGTTTAAGGTAATACCACAAATACTTCATGAGAACCCTGGATATTCTGGACAACCACACACTCCTTCGTCTAGTTAGCAACTTCTCATGAGCTTCTCCTTGGGTTTTTTACCACCATTGGGATCCGAAATCTTGACACACCAGGAGTCTTGTCTGAGTTACTGCATCCTACTATACAACAGTAATTTCGCATCTTGAATTTTGTCGAAAAGGAGGTAAGTATTAAAAAACATACAGCTCCCTGCTGGATATACAAACTGCCCTCTCCTTATCAGGGTTACCAATATGAGAAGTTTCGGGAGGCGCTAGACTTACTCCTCATATAATAAAAGGCCGACGTATACTACCGACTTTTATAAATGAATATTTGCTTTTTATTACACCAAGATTCTGAAATAATAAAAAAATAAAAAATAAAAGGCGCAACAAAACATTGTAAATATAATCTAGAAAAGACGCTAAGGATACGAAACTCTCGCTAGATTACTTTAAAAATCATTAAATGGAGCTCCCAAAGCACTAAGTTGGCAACTCTTATCCTTGTAAACAAAGCTCCTGCCTTACCATGATGGCCGTGCCGTGACGTCACGCGAAAACACCCTATTGCACTTCTAATTTACCCTTCATTATCATGGTGTATGTATGCCTCATTGCCTTGTAATAATATCCTATACTGCAACCTTCACCCTTGGTAACCTAGTACAAGTTCCAGAAAAAAATACATTGGCAAGTTCATTCCTAAAAAGAAAAAAATGTCTCCTATAATGCTATTATATAGACTCTTTCTCTCATCCACAGTCACACACACACTTACTCTATTTACAGTGATATTAGTATATTTACAGTGATATTCACTAATAACAAAACAAAAGACATAATTATAGGAACTTAATCTTGAGTCTGGACAAGGAACTGTTTATAGAGGTGGTTCATATAATTGATTAATTTTACAGATGTAATTTATGGCATTGGTACGATATTGGGTACGAAATTACGGTACGAAATCTTACTTTTTCGTACTAGTATGGTACGGTTCTTTCGGTAAGGTACGAAATTATGGTACGATATTTCTAAGCGTGCGGAATTACGATATTTTTTCCGTACCGTACCGTACTGCCACCCTTGCTCTCAGCAAATTGGTATCCATCCCTCCGTTGTGTACCGCTGGATTCATCGCTGGCAAGAAGAAGGTTCTATTAAAACTAGACCCTATAATCGAAGACTTGGGAAGGTACGGTGGACTAAAACCCATTGTCTAACAGCAAATAACATAGTGCATCTATCCTCGGCTCCAGCGAACTTACCACTATTGTCACAACAGATACCATTACCATCGACATCTTTGTTGACTCTGAAGTCCTCAGTAAACAGGCAACCTGAGACTCCAACCAAATATGATTCATCACTTCAACACGACGACTACTGAAAGATGATGCAACGCTGGCTTTTTCACGACGAACTTGTTATAATTGGTGGATGAATTCCGCTACTCCCTTCTGATGTTTCTTATCACTCCACATTGCAAGATATCATCAAGCTAAGGAATACATTTGCTGTGGTATATTTCTTCCAAATTCAGGTGACCATGACATGGCTGTAGATACTATACAAACATGCCACTTTATTCTGTATACATTTTTCTAGTCATATAATTTTATACAGCCTACGGCCATTAAAACATCTGTCACCCCATACATGTCTCGAACAGTCAAAACCCGAAAACCTTCCCAAGTCCATAACTCTTAAGGTGCTGACACACAGTACTTACCCTTGAACACAACCCAAAACATTGTTTGTTGAGAGTTTGATTTATACCTAGAACATGCTGTCAACTTGTCACAGACACGTTACGGACATTGCCATAGTATTAGACTTTGCCAAAGCCTTCGACAAAGTCCCTCACCAAAGACTACTACACAAGTTAGAATTCTATGGCATACAGGGACAACTTCTTCACTGGATTAGAACGTTCTTGACTACCAGAAAGCAACGCGTAGTTCTTGACGGTAGTCAGTCTTCACCTGTTCCTGTGATCTCTGGGGTACCCCAGGGCACTGTCCTGGGCCCCCTTCTCTTCCTTTCATACATTAATGACCTCCCACTTTCACTTTCCTCTACCACTAGACTTTTTGCTGACGATAGCTTAGTTTACAGACCAATTAAAGATAGAAATGACTGCCTCCGACTACAGGACGACCTAACTGCACTTGAAGACTGGGAAGTCAAGTGGCAGATGACATTTAGACCAGACAAATGCCATCACATCCGTTTTACCCGTGCTCATAATCCCATACCATATACATATCAGCTACACAACACTAACCTCAACACAGTCCCTTCCCACAAATACTTGGGCGTCCACATCTCATCGGACATGAGGTGGAACACACACATAGGTAGCATCAGGGCCAAAGCTAGTAGGGTCCTGGGGTTCTTGCGCAGGAACCTCAGCAGGTGTAACACAGACATTAAAATTATTGCTTATAACACTTTTGTTCGACCACACCTAGAGTATTGTGACACCGTCTGGGACCCATACACTTACAATAATATAAATAAATTAGAATCCATACAAAACAAAACTGCAAGATGGGCCAGACGTGATTACAGACACACTACATCAGTCACTTTGCTTAAATAAGACACAAAACTAGACCCATTGGCAACAAGAAGACAATACACAGACAACAGATGATATACAAAATCACAAACAAGTTAGTTGACATAGACAAAGACACATATCTACACCCTACACGTATACGGTCCACTAGAGGCAGCCACAACTTAAAATACCATACATACTAGACAAGCACTGATATATTTAGACACTCATTCTTTCCCCGCAGCATCCAAGAGTGGAATCATCTCCCATCTCATATAGTTAATAGCCCCACTCTTGACACTTTTAGAAATAGGATCACCAATCATTACCTCCCCAATCCTAATCCTCAACCCACAGTCCCTGACCCAATCCACCCTCATCCTAACCCCCTTCCTAATCCTACCCTGGATCCCTAAATCCCCCGCACAACCCCCGCATATTATGCTGCCCACGAGCAGCCCTCTGCGGGACCCAAAAACTTAAACTTAAACTAAAAATTGGTATCTATAAGGTCATGACAAATTAAAAATAGAATTTAGTCATGTGTTCCAGACTTGTGAAAAACATTACCCGATAATATGAATTAAGAGGATTCTTTGATTGCTGCAACTGTAAAGCTTCCATTACGTGTACGACATATACAAATAATACGTGGTTGTCAGTGATTTGGGGTGCATTTTATACGTAAGGCAAACCCCTTTAATGAAGGAATAATCTTTTAAATTACCACATTTGAGACAATATAATATTGGACTGCTATCGGTGCAAATGAAGAACAGTTGAGAACTCTTTGAAATTGTACGGTATATAAAGAAATTTGAAGCGAGACTGAAAATTAATATCGGCTTCAATGCCTTATTATAACTCTACGATATACAGTCATGTGGGATTCATACTGCAGCTTCAACTATGTATTTATCTATGTCTGTGACAAATAATATATATATATATATATATATATATATATATATATATATTTATATATATATTTATTCCATTTAATATTTGTAAACAGTACGTCGAACTTAATATAAAATTCGTACCATTTCCTCATATATAAGGGGATATACAGGGTAGTACAGTTAACAGTCGTCAGTTCTGTGAATCTGATACACCAAAAGACCATTCATTATTTGTCACAGACATAGATAAATACATATGAAGCTGCAGTATGAATCCCACATGACTGTATATCGTAGAGTTATAATAAGGCATTGAAGCCGATATTAATTTTCAGTCTCGCTTCAAATTTCTTTATATACCGTACAATTTCAAAGAGTTCTCAACTGTTCTTCATTTGCACCGATAGCAGTCCAATATTATATTGTCTCAAATGTGGTAATTTAAAAGATTATTCCTTCATTAAAGGGGTTTGCCTTACGTATAAAATGCACCCCAAATCACTGACAACCACGTATTATTGTATATGTCGTATATATATATATATATATATATATATATATATATATATATATATATATATATATTATATATATATATATATATATATATATATATATATATATATATATATATATATATATATATATATATATATATATATATATATATATATATATATATATATATCTATATACATAAAGCCGAAATTCTGTGTGTGTGTGTGTGTGTGTGTGTGTCCTCTATGCACGCCAAGATCCTTCGTCCTAGAGTGAAAATTTTTACATGGGTGTGATCGCTACTGGTCTCTCACTGGTGACCTTCCTAGCATGGGAAACCCTCTCTCCCCGATATCGGGGCAGAGCAGGGGCCGGAGCCCCCTCTAGTCTAGCTCGCCAGGTCTCAGAGACACACAAGCCCCCCCACCTCGGCAAGGCGGTTCCCGTTAGGGGGGAGAGATAGTGAGAAGGAGTATCTAGTAATGAAGGCTTTTACTATGCATGTAATACACTGTAACGTGGCTTACAAATAAAATTCAAAACAGAGGTGAACATCAAATAATGCTTACCAAAATATGATGGCCAAAGCAAACAACTTATCTGTTCGATCTTAGTTGGTAGAAAAACAAGAAAACAATGCAATGTTGCATCCTAAACATGAAATCCATTAAAAAAAATATTCACTTTACCTTAGCTTCAGCTACTCATTGTGTAATATAGGTTCTAAATTTCCATATCAGCATTACTCAACCACTATGTCTATGAGCTCATGACTCATTGGTACGAGCATAGCTGTTTCCCGAAACTTCAACCCTGCAGTCCACATTCCTTCCACAACTACACAGCGCCATCTATGGAATGAACTTCGAGGCAGAGTCATGTTTACTACAGAGGGAGAGTGTTGACGATCCGTATAGTTTTCGAGCACACACACACACACTGCTGCCACATCTACGATCTCTCGATACTGGGTGGCCCAGTCAGAACTGTAACAGACTGTATATGATATGTCAGTGTCAAATGTTCAAAAGTCTTCAAAATGAAGCTTACGAAAACACATGAAACAGAATAAGAATTTGTACCGTACTATATGAAGACAAAAAACAAAACTGTGATAATTTATAATATTACATGATTGTTGCTCGTTTGTGAATACATGATTGGTTTTGGTGCAAATAGGAAAACATGTTCAGAGATATTAAGTAACTAGCAGCTATACCTGACGTTGTCTGGGTGAAGATCCTACATGTGGTTTTGTCAATACATTTCCTTTAACTATTTTTATCTGAACTTATTAAGAGGATTGGAGGAGTCCATTTTCCGGTGTAGTTGCTGGTCCCCCAGAGAAACCATGCCAGCTTTTCAACCACAAAAGTTATCCATGATGCAACTACAGCAGAAGGTGGCATTTTAACAGCCACGTATAAATAGCAAGGCCTAAGTGGCGAGTTAGTAACAGCCTTCGGCTTAGTCTACAGGGGTACTGGGATCGAACCCCCCGCCCCCATTGGTCATTTTAAAACTTTGTTTTCATTGTCCCTAGATTTAGTATTAAATGTAGGTGTTCAACATTTTGTGATTTGAATTCATTCATAAACTGGGCATGCAAGCCAGGCCTGCCTGCATCCTTGATGCTTGAGACCATAGAGTCTATGTTGAGAAAGCCATAAATCTTTGGTTGTTTTAAGCTGATAATTCAAGAAACACATATCCACCAAAAATAAAGTTAGACCGAGGACATTCCCGGGAATACACCCGTCAGAATGGTGTATCATTTGTTAACAATAATAATAAAAAAAAAATGGTACTCCCACCGGGGATTCGAACCTGGGATCTTTCGGTTAAGACCTAATATCAGCCTTCGGCTTGGGCTGCAAGGGTAATGGGATCGAACCCCCCCAAGCTCCCGAGGTCGCTTACCAGGCTTCACCGATCAAAATGGCATATTACATTTTACTCTAGGCCGTGCATAGTGGCTAAACAGACAGACAGACAGACAGAGTGTTTTATGGAAAAACCGTGACTATCTAATGCAATACAGCCTACGGAACATAGTATATTGATATAATGTTAACTGTGTCCTTGATAGCTGTGGTTGCTAATAGCAGAATTATTGTGATAACACATAATTATAACAACATACGTGATTATTGATATAACACTCAAAAAAGTCTTATCGCCGACATATTTCCAGCAAACATTATTACAAGTGACAGTCACAGGCCTTATCATGCCATCCGTATAATAATATCAATCTAGCAACAGTATTGTGACAAGTAGTAATATCCTAAATTAAATCAATGAATGAATACGAATATAGCCCCTCGATTCAAAATTCAGTACTTAATACCGTCACTTTTGCAGACATGAAATGCTCTCGTCATTTTCACGTCATATTAAGTATCCTGTTATTAAAGTAACACTACTTACACTGGCTAAGATTGACATATAGTTGAACCTTGCTGATATTGTAATTCTTCTACATTAATACTGTCAGTGTACATATATAATAGACTTCCCCATGTATTGATTCTGATTTTATAACGTAATTATTGTAAAACTGAAATTTAAAGTTCGTGCCGATAGGAGGTAAATGACAAAGAAGGGTGCGTGGTGTGTTGTGCTGTAGCCTATATAACTCCCGAGAACACAGTGGAACGGTCAGTGGCCCAATCCTACTTCAGTCTACAAGACGATACATCGCATCTCAAGCAAGCATCCAAGCATCACTTAACATTATTAGTGTGATCTCTTGCATTTATCTAAATGCTGAAATATCTAAAGCAAGCGAAAATGTAGGTACCATGTTGTTTTCAGTATAAAATGTCATGTTGACATTATTACCATGTTTCTTATAATATGCAGTGGAGAAAATCATTGAGCGGTGTGCGTAATTATGTAATAATATCAGTTATTGTCCTTTTAGTTGAGATACAGGATCATCACTACATTTACTGATGCGATATTATCCAACATTTTATTACGTTACACAGAAATGGAAGCTAATTATTCCTACTTCGTCCACGATTCGAGAAACATAATGACCGCTTCCCTTCGAATACACTCAGCATTTTCTATCCTTCCATCATTTAAATGAAAGGCCTAAACAATGATATATTTTGGGGAACGTTACACTAGAATTAATTTCCCATGATATATAGTGTATACTTCAACTTCATATGATTGTAATCCTGTTGGTCGCTTTATGTATTACACCCTAGAACAGTAAGGACGTTGTGTGACTCTACAAATAGTAGGGCTAAGTAGCCAGGATATTATTTTAGTTTCACTGGTTTAAATATCCTTGAATATACTAAGAATATGGGGTATATGCTATACTCTGTTGGAAATTAGAAAAGTACAACCGAGTATAAGAACATAAATACATTAATATTAAATACCAGTACATAATAGACATAATTAATAATGAAATCAGACCTTGATGAATCTTAGCAGGAGAAACAGGCGTGCAAGTTTTGGAAACCAGTTGGTATTCTGGATATTTCATTCAGGATCTTACAGTTCTTAAAATTATGAGAGCAGGAAATGTTCTGTATAATATTTTCCAGGTTACATACAGTAAATTCTTCCTTAAGAGTCAAATCTGTGAAATAGTTACGCCATCTGTTATCTCTCATTCTTGCTGTAGGTCCTGTCCAGTTCCCTTTCTGTCCCTCAGAAATTACTCTCACACCAAACTCGACCTCTTGTTATCTCTCAATGGTATTCCAATAATTGGCATTTCCTTTGCTCTTAAGGGGAAGACACAGTGTTGGTAAATCTGGAGCAACTGATTCCTACAAAATATTCTAAGCAACAGACCAACCACCATTATATTTATTTGTTCGGCTGGTCCTGTTTCTGACATAATATTATATACTTTGGAGGAGGAATCAATGTGCTCCAATATAATAAAAAAAAGCGTACTCTCCCCCTAACCAAAAAAGTGTACTCTCCCTTTAAAACAATTAGTTTGTTTTCTGTTATTATTATTTCCTATAGTTTGAATTTCATCGTTATACCTTGAATTATTCACTCACTTTATTATAATTTTTGCTTCATCTATGACTTTATATTTCCCAAAGGCTTTCTACCTAAATGAAAACCGTCTAATTATTTCTCGTTTACCAAAATTATATTTTTTCAAAGTTAATGTTTTCTTCTGTTTCTACATATATTTATTTTTCTCATTGCGTTAATTTTTGCATTGAATTAAAATTTACTTTGATAGTGTCTTTGTTCCGTTTTGGTCCTATTTTGAGACTCTCTTATCTGGTCTTTCAACATATCTCGCAATGTTTCTCCGGGTTATGATGCTACCTATTCAACAAACTTCATAAGTGTCGGTAGCTTTCAGGTATGATAACACGGTTAATTAAAACATCATCAGAAAGAGCCCTTTAAAGCAATATATATATATATATATATATATATATATATATATATATATATATATATATATATATATATATATATATATATATATATATATACTAGCTGGCTCCGCCGAGCTGCTAGCTTCTGCAGAGGGCTGGTGGCCTGTGGCCGACCCTCCACCACTACTACCACCACCATTGCCACCACCACCACTACTACTACCACCACTACCACTACTACTACCACTACTACCACCACCACCACTACTACTACCCCACCACCACCACCACCACTACCACCACCACTACCACATCCACCACCACCACTATCACCACTATCACCACTACCACATCCACCACCACCACTATACCACACTCCTTCTTATTAATACAATTAAGGTTGGGATAGTGAGGAAGTGGCCGGCTACAGTTGTATTTTCACGCTGCCAATAGTTTTTAGTTCATAACGTTTCCTATCGACCGACCAGTAGTTGTATGACCCCCCTAAACCTGAAGAGGATCAAGACTCACCTACATGCAAATTTTGAGCACACAAAGTTGGACGGTGTAGGCGTGCATCGCGGACACGCACACACACAGAATACACACAGAATATATATATATATATATATATATATATATATATATATATATATATATATATATAATTCCTTGCAAACAATATGATAAACTTTACTTCGGTCAAGCCTTAATTAAGGGACATGGATACTGGAATTTCAGAATATAAGTATAAGTGTAAGGATGGCACAGTCTATACTCCGTTTACTGAGTCTGCACTTGCAAGACGACACAGCTCTAATAATTTATATATACCTCGACAGTTATTATTTTGTATAATTTACACTGTACATAGATATTCCTTACATCCAAGGGTAGTTACATGTACTGAGTTTTTTGGATTTACTAGCCTTCTTATTACTGGGGATGGAGATTTATCAGTTTTAGAGGCGCATTCTTTAATTGTAATGTTATATATTTCTTTAGCACTTCTCTGCCATCAGATCTACTGTAAAAAACGGTGCAACATTATTAAGAAGGCAACCGTCCCTGCTTATTTAAGGGAAGACTACTACAAATCCCACAACATTCTGAGTTGGCTACTCATCCTATAGATGTCCATTTAGTCTTCATAAATGCATCATGAGACAGCTAAAAGTATGTACTTCAAGATCCTGGAGCATTTATTTATGTAGCCTGAGTTGTTTACAGACAAACTATTAGCCGTTAAATATGTTGATTACATAGTGTGGAAGAAAGGCCCAGACTGCAGAAATGCTAAGGTAGATAAGGCCAGGCCTAAGTGGTTGACCACTGGGGGTCTTATTTCCCATTTCATTGTTATCAAAACATAATCTATGATGGAAGGAAAGTGTCGGTGGATATTTGATTGTGGTTGTACATATATGAAATTACAGGAAAAGAGGAGTGTTGAATATATGTCCCTCCACCCTCACTGTTCGAATAATACTGCCTGGTTTAGCTGGGTGGGATGTGGTTGGTCATTTGGCTCTAACTCTCACTATTGCCATCTAGAAACTACCTTGTTAGAGACAACACAAATTTAAAAACCGTGCTATCCAAAAATTCCTACACCCAGGGTGCTCCGTTCTTGTTGTTATATATAGTCCTTGCGCTTCAAGGAGTCCGTTCTGGGTGGGGAAGAAGTTGGAGTTCCCTTGAATGCAACATTGCCAGTTTGACTGCTAATTACTTGGTAGTGGTTAGGCAGGAAATGAATCAGTGACCCAGTATTCCCTCGGCGTGACAACATGGGGAAACAGCTCTGTGCTGCCAGGTGTCAAAGAATTTATTCAAATCTTTATAATCCAAAAAATTAAGACTCATTATACAGCTTCAAACATATCAAGCTTTCACACCCCATCCATCATCGGTTTGGTTTGGGCCTCATCGGTTCTGGCAATAGTTGCAGGTGGAAGAAGGGGGGATGTTAGTGGGAGAGAAGGAGAGAAATGTGGGCGAGGCTCTATAGGAGGTAATGTGGGAGGATAATGAATGATCAGGTAATGGAAACGTGTGTCAGGAGGAATGAATGAAGCATACACTGTGAACGGTATCGAATCACCAATAGTTTAAAGCAGGGTTCTTCAAACTTCTTCAGTCGTGACCCAATAGTTACTATGACATCATTCTCCCGACCCATACAGAAAAATCTTTTACAAATTACCAGAAATATCAACCTAAGAAAATACAAGGCCAGAAACTGAAATGCAATAATTATGATAAAAGGGCATTATAACCAGAATAATAAACATAATATAAAAACACTGCCTCACCTACCCCTCCCTCTCTTTATCTCATTCTCTCTTAAGAATGCTAGTATTTGTGCAATGATTTTGTTTTATTGATAATTAAATATATGAATATTCAATTATAAAAATATGTCATCGGTAGGTGGATTCGTATGAGTATGAACTTCATATTTATTTAATTGTCACGAACATTATTACTCTATTTTATTCATGTATTTATTTTTGTGAGCCTGCGACCCAGTTTGGAGGATTTCGGGACCCATAATTTGAAGAACCAGGGTTTAAGAAGTGCATACTGCATTAACGTAGGTGGATATAGGAAAGAAGAAATGTGATGATTTGTGGCGAGGGTGAGACAAAATTAATCAAGGTGATTAGTTGAAAAGTTATAACAACATGATATAATTAGAATATCTGTTACATTTTATCCTTTGAATAAAGGCATTGTTTTTTGTTCACCATCGTAGTGGGATAGACTACTGATTATATATTATCCTTTGGATATTAGACAGCTATCCCTGTATTCCTTTTATCCCTCGTGCTTGCCCAGTATTGCCTGTAATGATGTGGGCAATACTAAGGGTTTTGGCCCCCCTTCGGCCCCAGCCACTAGCTTTCAGTTTTTCAACTGTCCCTCCTTTCTTCCTATTTTCTTCTTACTTGCTGTTACACCACTCCACCTTTTCCTGTTGCGCCACTTAATATCAATCAATCAAATCCCTCGCGCTTGTAGTCCACCCTATTTATCACCTCCCAAGCCCAGCTTTTTTTTTTCGGCAGAAGACAATTTAATTTACTAACTTTTTTAATAATCATATTTATCAACCATTTCATTAAACTAACTACCAGAATTTTTTCTTCGAAATATACATTTCTTTAAAAATAATCGATGTTACACTTAAATAGGCGCCGCTATATGGCGTTTTCATTAAACTTAGTCTAATTTTATAAATAGGCTATATATATTACAGTATATCGTAAGTAACTAGCAACCTTACACATCCTCCCTAATGTCTTATCCTTCTCTCGCTTGCCCTTCCCTCCTTTCTTACCATTTATCTTTTCTTTCTCATATTTTTAACCTTCTCATTCTTTCTCTCAAAAAGTTTTAATGACATTATCATTTCTACCTTATCACTTATAGTCCAATTATATGATTCGAAAAACTGCGGCTAAGATTATGTTGTTGATTGCATTTTGGTTCTCAATATGTAGAGGTTGATTGATTGATTGATAACAGGCGCCGCAACAGTGAGGTCATATAGCGCAAGAAAATTATGATAGAGAGGTGAGACAGCCAGCAGGAAGGAAATAGAAAGAAAAGAGGGATAGCTGAAGAACTAAAAACTAGTGGCTAGGGCCAAAGGGGCACCAAAACCTAATGCAGGCAATACCCTCCTACGGGGTCAATATTTAGATAATATAAAAAACTAGAGATTTATGGAGAAAAATATATATAAATAATTTAGAATGAAAGTGTTGGCTGATACGCATTTTTGACGGGATTATTCAATGCCGTCTCTATGATAGAGACGGCATTGGATTATTCCAGCCACAGTATTTCGCCTTCATAAAACTAAAGGACTATAAGTTTCATGCATTGCTATTTTCCAGTCTGTTGCTAGTTGTTAACTTGTTAAACCTATTTTTAAGTTACTTATTGATATTTTTTTATTACAATCTGTTTCGATATACATTAACTTATTATTATCTAGTTCCAGCATTACTGCGCAGAACACCATATGACACAATAAGGACCATAAGGAACAGTAATGGTGACCAACGTGATACTTCCTTTATTATTATATATATTTATATATATATATATATATATATATATATATATATATATATATATATATATATATATATATATATATATATATATATATATATATAAAATTAATTCAACTATCAGATATATGGAAACTACGAGAGAGAGACAGACATAATAACGTCAATTTTAGTGCATATGAAAATGATTCAAAACATCCATAATTTACACTACTTGAGAAAATTTATGGATAATCACTAACTGGCATCGTGTGTTTGTACTGCCTGTAGTGATGTGGGCAATCCCACCTTATGGGTTTGAGCGTCCCTTCGGCCCCAGCCACTCACTTTCAGTTCCTTCAACTGTCCTTCTTTTCTGTTTCCTTCCTTCTTGCTGTCTCACCTCTCTATCGCGCTATATGACCTCGCTGGCAACTGGCAACTTAAATATGAAAGTGGCGAACTTGTGGGTTGAACGAGGGGTAAATGTGCAATTTAAGCATGGGAAAACCAACAGGAACATTGATATTCTAATTCTCCCTATCACATCCACTACAGAAATACGGTCTGATTCAGTTGTGGTCTTCAGTCTCCTTTGCATGAGAACATTTCTATAATATTCGTTATACCTCTTCATAGGGAAATTTTTTTTATAGTATTTTCATTCACAGAATCTGCCCGTAATACTAGTGAACGGAAAATGTCATCCAGTCCGGCAGTGTTGGCAGAGAGAACTTGGATTGTCTGGTTGTGGCTGGAAGGTGCCTCTGCCAGATTTATTTCCCAGCAGACAGGAGCCAGTCTATCTACTGTATATCGTTGGGTTCGACGATGGCAGGATAAGGGTTCAGTGGCAACCAGATCAAATCACAGAAGACTTAGGAAAGTTCCTTGGATGGCAGAGAAAAGAAATATGTATTTTCCCTCTACATCAACAAAACATTTGTGTTGTCAAAGAAACCTGTCATTTTCATCTGCTTCCCAACCTTGTTTAGTAACTCATTCTACACCAACACCATCTGTAGGTGAACACTTTCAAGATCATGCAGTCAGTGACTTGAATCAAACTCAGTACTATGGTCATTCTAAGGTTGTTTAACAATGTATCCCACAGTCTGGTTGGTCCACATCTGCATCTTTATATTAGGTTACGAATAAAAGTCATTGAGTTAAATCATTTGATTAGAATAATTATTTATTATTTTACTGTATGATTTAATAACCAAGCCACTAAAGGGCAACACCGTCGCTGGGGTGCCGGCAACGTGCCCGCCCCGTCTCAAGCCGGCTAAATGGGGATGGTGGTGTCAGGAAGGGAAACTGACCAGCAAAAATAGCAAAACACAAATAGAAAGTCGAATCGAAATCGCCTCGTAAAGATCTGAGAGCTAAGGGTTTTACCGGGCAGGAGGCACAATGGCAGAGAAGTTTGGTAAAAAAAAATCCAGAAACAACTACATGTCCTGGGTCATGTTTTTCCGAGGCGGGAAGAAGATGGGTGGATAGGTGCCTCAAACCTATTATCCCTGCTAACAGTTGTCAAATGTGTGGAAAGAAATGGTCCACCCAAATAGACATCTCATCTAAGTAATAGTGAAGATGTATGGCCTATAAACACCTGATCGTCAAAAAATACGCTAATGGGTACAATGGTATTGACGACTGAATATTGTGGTACGGAATAATCACATAGATGTAAGAAAATATATTAATTAATAATAAGAAAAGTATATTATAATAATATGGAAATATAATACAAATCATCATTGGTATTGTGGCGGCTAGAATCATCTACCCACCACAAGCATCAGCCCTGTTGCCGGATGGGTTCTAATAGTGTAGCAAGCAGGAAACTTTTTATTCATGTATTCCAGATTCTATGTAAAACTTTGTATACAATGTGTAACCTATATGAATAAATAGATAAACAAGAACATGAAGGAAAACCCTTCAAAAGCTCCGGCTTTTAATGATTCAAGTGAAATAATAAAATATCCATATGTAAAGGTCTCAAAATAATAAATGATTCAATGTCGGTAAAAGAAAATGGATGGGAGGAAGAGAGTGAGTGAGTCAGTGAATGAGTCAGTTGAACCCCTTTTAAGAAGTGGTCGCCCCAAGAAGAACAATAATTACGATAAGACCTAGAGCTCTCGGCTTAGGCCGGAGCTAACAAATGAAGATTTTTTTTGTATAACAATCTTTACACATCTTTATATATGACTGTTTCCGTAAAAAAACCCACTGGCGTCGAATGGCAATGGTGACGAATCCGTCTGGTAGCTGGTGCTAAATATGGTGTGTTATGGTTGTTTTACTGGTGTTTTTTGGTGGAAAATATGGTTGGTTGTTCTGCATATGGATGTCAGAACAAAAATGGACCTCATATGCGACTGTTTCGGTTCCCAAGAGATGCGGAGAGAAGAAAAATTTGGGAAAATAAGGTCCGAAGAGCGAACTGGTCAGACAATGAAAATCATAGACTCAGCCAGGCTAATATATTCATTTTACTTGTAGTTTATCCATTAATACAATGATTCACCATACTTTAATATACACAGGACGAGACAGCATGAAGGAACTCTAATATTCTCATAGAATAATGACTGTGATGCTCTTAATTAATAGAATAATACAACCAGTATGTAAATTGTAGTAATGGATCTTTTGTAATAAGATTATTATTGTATCATGAATTAAAAAAAAAAATCATATGCAGCTTTTACTTGACTTAATACCATCCAAGTTTGATACCTCGCAAGTTGATAATAATATTATACGATAATTAAAGCAAAAATAATGACTGAAAATGGTTCAATTATTATTTCCAAATATTAAAAAAACCCATCTAGATACAAGTTTTGAATTGCGAGTGTACGATCGATACCCTTAGCCGTATATTGTCATAATAATCAGCGTGTCCAGAGATGCTTAACTCATAGTAATAAAAAAGTTAAAGTAATCTAATCTACTTAAACTGGTATATAAAATTATTTTTTTCCTCGTATGGAGAAATAACTCATTGTTCACTATTAAGTGACTCATTATGAAAGTGGATACAATGATGATAATTGGTACTTTTAATTAAGCATACGAATGAGATGTGATAATGCTACATGGATATTGTAACCAGTATTCACTTTTATTTTAATGTTTTTAATCGCTGATCGTTCGTCTGTCTAACCGACTCTAACGTCGTCTGCAAACTCACTCACCCAATGACACCCATCTTTATATGCTTTGATATTAGCGTACATAATGTTTAGAGCTATATACCATATTGCTACATATTTATATCATAAAACGACATCACCTAGTGCAAACACAGAGTTAAAAATACTTAAAAGTCATCAATAATTGGCAAACAATTGTAAACTGACTGGTGGTATCTATTTACCATTTACTTCCCATATGCCTATTTATGGTAAACCTATGATTATTATTTAGTAAATACACAGTACAGTACTGTACTGTATAAATGAGGTGATGGATTTTGTTCATTTGTCTAGATTTCAAAAAAAAAAAAAAAAAAAAAATAGTACATTAATGTTATTTCATAATTAAGAGCTCTAACTGGTTCAAGATAAGAATGGTAAATTATTTGGAATTTGATTTACTGCTCCCTATTACATTGAATAAAAACTTAACTGAATTAAAGAATTACCATAGAGCACAACTGTGAAATATTTATGGTAATGATTATGTGTAGGCCTACAACATTTAAAGTTTCAGATAAAAACATGTATTCATGTAGAATATATATATCTCATAAAGTAATTTAAACATTGCTTTACCCTGGTTTAGTAGATAACAGCAGCATCACATATTTCATTTAGATTTACATGGATAATATGCATTTCCACAATTGTTTTTAATTATAATTACTGTATGCAATAATTATCAATGTATGATTGTAACTATAGTTTTAAGGAATGGGTGGTAAACATAATTAAAACAATTGATCTCAAATATGAAATTTCATTAATGTACTTTTTTTTTCTCAGAAATCAAGACAAATGAACAAAATCCATCACCTTATCTATACAGTACAGTACTGTGTATTTACTAAACAATAACCATAGGTTTACCATAAATAGGCACAGTAGCATAGACCATAATATTAAATATAGTACAGAAATATAGACCTTAATTAATATTAATAAGTATTTGAATTGGTATTAAACTTCACTGGTAATCATGGAGAACCACAAGCATGAACTTATATTAAAGTAAACTACACTAATGTTAATGGTACATATTACACAGTTGTTAGCATAATTGGATTATGTACAGTGTAAGCAAATTATCAGCAGAATCAGTTATTACATAAATTAAGTGAACTGCAGTAATTCCTTAAGATATAGCTAGGCTACCCAAAGCAACTCGGCTCATGGTGTATTGGTTCCAATGTCTCCTATGAAGCATTTCAATAAAGTCTGATAGAGTATCTATATATATAAAACAGTCTGTCTGTCTGTCTGTTTAGCCGCTATGCACAGCCGCATCGTTTCACCGAGAGTAATAATTTTTACATACGTTTTTTCGCTGGAACCTGAGGAGTGTCTTGGCCCGATAATTTTGTTTTTCTTCAATGATTAACCCCTTAAAAACAACTTCTTTCATCCCCCCCCCAGCTGACAAATAGGGTTCGAAAATTTTCAAATTTCGACTTTCATTTAGGCAAAAAAAATCTTGCAAAATGTAAGAGCTTGAATTTACACACCAGGAACTGAAAACGGGACCCTTCTAGGTGTACACAAAAGCTTATAACAAGAGCATCAGAGTCTTAATTTTTTTTTTTTAGTCTCTCCTGAAAAGAAAACCACATGCTCTCTCTCTCTCTGTACATGTTCTTAGACAAACAAACAGACAGACAGACAGACAGACAGACAGAGACAGAGACACAGACAGATAGATAGACAGAGACACAGACAGATAGACAGATATAGAGATAGATAGATATAGAGATAGATAGATATAGATAGATATATAGAGATAGATAGCTATATAGAGATAGATAGATATATAGAGATAGATAGATATAGAGATAGATAGAGATAGATAGATATAAATATATATATATATATATATATATATATATATATATATATATATATATATATATATATATATATATATATATATATATATATATATATATATATATTAATAGATAAATCCCCGGAAAACGTCGGGTATCCCTGCTATTATTTTATATGAGAAATTAGATTAGAAGATAAGAAAGAAATAGACGTGGAGCAAAAAGAAGATCTTAAATACGGTAAAATAGCATCTCTGTAGTGCATTTTCGCCTTTCCATAAACATCTCTTTGGTGTCATATTTTGTTTTACTCTACATTGTTTTTAGTATACTGTACTACTCTATTCTTTCTTCCTTCCTTTTTATAAGACATTCTCTCTCTCTCATGAGGGGCTATATCCTACGTTCATTTAAGTATGGTTATTAATGGTACTTATGTAGTAATGCTCTATCCTCTCTTATAATATATCTATCTATCTTTCTATTTTCTCTCATTTCGACCTATATTCTCTCTCTCTCTTTTGCATGAGGGAGGAAGCAATCGAAGGTTTGTTTACAATTTGTCGTACTACTGGCACACCGAGAAGGCAACTCAGGCTATGATTGGCTCTAATTTCTCCTATGGCATATACCCAGTCAAACTTGGGGAATATGCTTCTGGGGTAAAGCTTCTTCCCCTGGTGATGATGGTATTACTTATGCTGTACTGCGCCTACTTCAACAAGTTCCTGGGAACCCCTTACTTCAACTGTACAATCTTTGTCTTCGTGATGGTTGTGTACCACAAGCCTGGACCAGCAGCACAATAATACCCATCCCTAAGCCCGGCACTGCTAAGTTCAGGCCAATTTCTCTTATTTCCTGTTTTTGTAAGGTTACGGAGAGAATCTTACTTAATCGTCTCATGTACAGACTGCAGGATCGCCTTTCTCCATTGCTTTTTGGTTTTTTCCCCAGCGAAGCACACACTGCCTATAGTCGACCTGTACTCTCGCCTTTCCAGGGACATACGAAGTGCATTCGATGTTGCTAATAGAGACGACATTTTGGATCAACTGGTTGATTTTGGCATAAAAGGTAATCTACTACGGTGGATTCGGGGCTACCTCAGTAACAGGACCTCCCGTGTGTTTTTCAGTGGTGCACTCAGTCTTTTGCGCAGTTTTCATCTTGGTACGCCTCAAGGGGGTGTTCTCAGCCCATTGTTATTTAATATTTTGATGCATCGGCTGCTCACTTCTCTCACTGATATTCCTGGAACTACAATTACGTGCTATGCTGATGGTATCTGTGGTCATTCTACCTCACCAAGGGATCTCTAGAGGTTTCTTGACTCCTTGTCTGTGGCCTCCTCTCACTGTGGTATTATTGTCTCACCAGATAAGAGTAGAATATTCACCTGCCGCCTTCCTCAAGCTCGGCCAGTGTTCACCATTGGAGGGACTGTCATTCCCATGTGTTCCCAGTACCGTTACCTGGGTGCACCAGTCAATATTTGGCCAATTGTTCCTGCCAGACCTCAAGACCATCCTATTGTTCAGGACTTGTTGGGTCGTCTCCAGCGCCGACTTACACCTCTTCAATGGCTGTCTAACAACTCCTCAGGCATCTCCATCCCAGTAGCCAGGACCATTTATATTGCTTTTATCCGTTCAGTTGTTGATTACCTCTCCCCTGCTCTAATTCAACTTCCCAGGGCTACTCTTGAACTTTAGAAAATTTACAGAATAGAGTAATGAGGATAATAATATTCTCGGCTCTTCAATGTTGACCAGGATAGTGAACATGCAGCGTGAGTTGGGTCTTCCCCCATTAGTGAAGAGAATTTAATCTAATGTTACTTTACTGTCAAGTACCTCCATTTCCCACATCTTTCACCCCATTACTCTCAGTTAGTCAGAACTTGTTTTCGACCAAACTACCTGGTCCCTCCCATACTGCCTGCTGGACGTACTCATTTAAGGTCTGTTTCCTCTATGCTCCATAGTCTCAATATAGATATAATGATTGCAGACATCCCCCGAGGGCCCCCTCCGTGGATGCTACCAACACCTGATGTAAGCTTTACACCTACTTCCAAGTCGGAACTGCCTTCTCTACAGCGGCAGTTGGCTCTGGAACACATAGAAACAGTGACGTCCTCCATCACAGATCCATACTGCCTCTACACTGATGGCTCATTGCAAATGGATGGTACAGCGGGTTGTGCCGTATTCTCACCTCCAGGGGGCTGGGTTGGCCGTCGTCTCTGTAACTACTCCAGCTCAACATTGTGTGAACTGTATGCTATTCTGGATGCTGTTAGTCTTGTTTGTCAACGTGGAGTGAATGTTGCCATTTGTTGTGATCCTAAACCTACCCTTCATTCCTTCTCTAGTGTTCAGCCTACACACTCTTCTGTTATTCAGCAGATTGTATCGTTTTTGGCCTTATTACGTCATCGTAACTTGACTATCAAATTCCTATGGGTACCATCTCATGTAGGTTTATGTCACAATGTTACAGTTGACAGACTCGCAAAGGAAGCCTGCCATCTGCCTCCTCGTGGTGTTGGACGTCCTCTCTCCCTGACATGTTACCTCTCTAGGGTCCGCTCCGCCGTTCTCCTTCCTGCACGGCGAAGCTTCTGGTACGCTAACCTCGTTTTGGTGGATTTAAGTAGGTCATAATGTAAATATATGTCTATATGCTTGTGCTTCATTCTGTTATGATTTCATGATGTGTGTGTGTGTTGTTGTTGTTATTTGATTCTCATGGGTTCTGCCTACGTGTATGCATGGTTGCATGCCTGTTGATTGACGCCACGGCGCAATTAATTAAAAAAAAAGATGATGCGGTCCATTAATGTAGTTGACAGTGACATTGACTACTGCCCTACTACAGTGAGGGACGTGGTAACCTTATCCATGCTTCTAAGTATTTGGAAAAGGAATTCGGATTACTATCCATACATCATAAAAAAATACGGTAAGCGTGTTTTAATCAGAGCCAAAGATCTTACAGAGGCCATAATGCCCTTAATCTCCCCTGTCCTTCTGATGGCATGTTTGAATTCATCAAACCACATCAAACATTTAATTATAACAATGGGCGTGTATACAATGAGGACTTGTAGGAATTTTCAGAAAGAAGAACATTCTCGCTATGCCCAGTGTCCAACGAGTAACAAAGATGAAAGGCAGTAAAAGTATAATCATCCTCAGTTTCTATGGCTCGCACATCCCAAATCACATTAATTAATATCAATCAGACCTCTTTTGAAGTAAAGCTTGTTGTTGAATGTCATTTACAGTATTTTGGCTGTTATGAGTTTGGTCATGGTAGGAGGAACTGCACAAACCGTTCTCGGTGTGATAATAGTTCTGCTTTTGACTCGCATCCTACTTCTGAGTGTCAGTCAGAAAGTAACTGCTTTTATTGCAGGGATGCTCACCCCTTACGTTCTCGTCAATGTAAAATATACAGATCCTGACAGATCAAGCGACAGCTCCCCATCCAACAGCGACTTTGATAGGGTTTCGTCGGATCTGGCAACAATTGCAGGAGGATGGATGTTAGTGGGAGAGGAGAGAAATGTGGGAGGAGCTATATAGGAGATAATGTGGGAGGGTAACGAATGATCAGGTAGAGGAGACGTGTGTCAGGAGGAATGAATGAAGCATACACTGTGAACGGTATCGAATCACCAATAGTTTAAAGAAATGCTTACTGCATTAATATAGGTGAATATAGGAGAGAAGAAATGTGATGGTTTGAGGCGAGGGTGAGGGGGAAGAGGGTAACGCTGGTATTCTTAAAAGTAATTCTTTCCTTACATATTTCTTTCCCTGCTAAGGATTTTTCCTTCCCTTCGTTATACTTAAAAAGAATTCCTTGGAAGGGAAGGGAAAGTTTACACGTTGGTAGCCCTGTGCCTTGGAAAGGATAAATGTGTGTGCGTTTGTACGTCTATTAGCCCTCCGGGCGCAAAATATAAACAGTAAACACAACCACGCTGTGCTCAGAAGGTTTTGTTTTATATGATGAAATGTTTCGTAGCATGGTCAGGAGGAATCAGAAGCCTTCAATATTTATACACGATCACAGGGTCCTTAATTAAAGAGAATCAGCAACACAACATCAGTCTCGTTTCCTATAGAAAAACGATGATAATAATAGACTAATAGTGGTATAAATATAGTGGGAAACTTTGTTCACTTTTACTCGTCATAATTTCTTTGTTTAATATTATATCGAGTTGTGACCAATATATCTGGACACTACAATCATTGCTAAGACTAATGGTATTAAAAAAATTGTATATATTGAATGAAATAATGATAAATAATAAACAAATATATAGCAGCACAAGCAGCATGGTATCAGAGAGGATTAGAGAGGTGGAGTATGGAGTCAGGCGAGTATATGGACCAATCACCACACACTTTACCAATGACGCATACAACCCAGTCCAACACAAATTTTAAACCGTGTATGGTAGGTCTTTAGAAATTTGGAAGAAATGTCTCATTTATTTACTTAACTCTTTTTTCTTCGGTGATACAATACTGTTGCACGTCTTTCCAATATATTATGATGTTATATATAAAACATCAACAGTACATGATAAAATACAACGAAAGAATTATTGAAGGAATGGGGTAAATGTTTCCTTCTTGTTCCAATAATATACTCGATTCTAGGGAAAGAAATTAGGGCCCGGAGAGGAATGAAATCTTTAAGAATAGAAAATTAGTGATATATTTCTTTCCCATGCTTTTGAAGGGAAAGATTTTTTTAAGAATACCACCGTAAGATAAATGAAGGTGATTAGTTGAAAAGTAATTACAAACAAATATTAATTAGAATATCTGTTACATTATATTATTTAAATAAAGGCACTGTCTTCTGTTCACCATCGTTGTGGGATAGATTACTGATTATTATCATTTTGATATTATACAACAAATAAAGGTGTTTGCCGACCATTTGGACCCGATCCTTTTTGCTTCCTGTATTCAGTTATCCCTGTATTCCTTTTATCCCTCGTGCTTGCCCCGTATGGGGGGGGGGGGGGTATTGCCTGTAATGATGTGGGCAATACTTTAAGGGTTGGGGCGCCCCTTCAGTTCTTCAACTGTCCCTCCTTTCTTCCTATTTCTTTTTTGCTTGTTGTCACACCTCTCTATCTCCTTTATTTGGTGATATATGACCTCGCTGTTGCTCCACTTAATATCAATACATCAATCAAATCCCTCGGGCTAGTAGTCCACCCTATTTATCACCTTCTCCCAAGTCCAGCTGTATCTTTTTTTTCGACAGAAGACGGTTAAATTTTCTAACTTTTTAAAATAATTTCATTTGTCAACAAATTAATTACCATAATCTATTTACCAGGCTTTTTTCTTCTAAACATGCATTACCTTAATAATAATCGATGTTAAACTTAAACGCTATATGGCGTTTAAAAAAAACTTAGTCTAATTTTATGCATAGGCTATAATTTTATATTACAGAATCTCTCAAGTAACTGGCAACCTTACACATCCTTCCTATGGTCTTATCCTTCTCTCGCTTACCCTTCCCTCCTTTCTTTTATATATATATATATATATATATATATATATATATATATATATATATATATATATATATATATATATATATATATATATATATATATATATATATATATATATATATATATATATATATATATATATATATATATATATATTGTTACGAAATGAAAACTTATGAAGGCGTAACGGATATAATCCGACTGTATATTAAGATTTAAAGAAAGCCACTAAAGTTTAAAGTCCCAATCGCAACACCAGGTTCTCATATAAATGAAATATATTTAAGGAAATCCACGAAAACAAAGGTAATTATTCCTAATATATTAAGCTACTTATTTACAATTATATTACAAGAGAAAAAGAAATACAGGATAATGCAAGTTACATTAAATCCAAATAACAAATTAAACTTAACTAATACAATAATTCCTAATTTAACACAACAATAACACACAATAATAACACACAATAATAATACACAATAATAACCGGGCGAGTAGAGAGTGTCGGAAAAATAATGTCTATATAATATAATGTTACTTATCTGTACTGTACAAGGGGGCAGCAATATTCCACTCAGAACACCAACACCATCACCAACAAACCACCACCAACTCCACAGAACTTCTGCCTGACAGATTACAAAAGGGATATGGTAGGGGCATTGAGGGGAAGGAAATAAGGGGGGCAGACAAACGACGCCGGCCATCAAACTAGGCCGGCAGAGTCTGGCGCCACTATTTCCATGCCACCTGGGAACTGTAGTTTGGCTAATGACATCTTACAATAATACATACACTATACCAGCTCAAGTTATACACATAAATAATGGAAATTATATTATATTATTATTATTATATTATATTATATTAAATTATATTATATTAAATTATATTATATTATACATGTGGTATACGTCACACGCCCATACACAAGAAAGAGTTTTACGTAGGAAAACTCGTTCTTACGTAGCAACAAAGAAATAAACAAATCACCTAAGCTCTGGACAGACAATCAGCGAAGACATTATCGACACCCTTGATATGTTTAATATCCAAGTTGTACTGTTGCAAAAATAAGTACCAACGTGTCAATCGCTGATTCTTAGTCTTTAAACTATTTAAATATTTCAGTGGGTGATGATCCGTGAACACAGTCACACTTGGACCAAATGCAGGAACATATACTGAAAAATGTTGTAAGGCGAGGATCAGGGACAGGAGTTCCTTTTCAATGACAGAATAATTTCTCTGTGGAGCAGAGAACTTCTTACTAAAGTAACACACAGGATGTTCCACCCCCTGATCACCCTCCTGCATTAACACAGCCCCTGAACCAACATTGCTGGCATCAACAGCCAATATAAATGGTAAAGAAAAATTTTGGGCAACTAGAATGGGAAAATTAATCAAAGATTCCTTAGCTAACATTCTTTATTCCAGGAGTATTTCTTGTCCTTCTTTAATAGTTCAGTAAGTGGAGATATAACAGTAGAGAATTTCCTTAAGAATCTCCGGTAGTATCCAATGCAGCCTAAGAATCTCCGAAGCTCTCGTCTGTTTTGTGGGGTCTTGAAGTTTTTGAGGGCCTCCACCTTGGAATCAGGGGGACTGACCCTATCCTGACCAACTACATAGCCAAGGTATTGTACCTGAGCAAAAACAAACTCGCATTTCTTCAAATTCACCACCAGACGGGCATCGGAGAGCCTAGACAACATAAAGCTTAACTTTTGTACATGACTCTCCCAATCATTAGTGAACACAGCAACGTCATCTATGTACACACCACAATTTCTCATTCCCTCAACCACTTTGTTCATCAGTCTCTGGAATGTAGCAGGGGCATTTTTCATTCCATATGGCATTACATTACATTGGTAAGTTTGTCCCTCAACTACAAAGCACGACACTTCTTTTGCTCGTTCCGTCAAGGGCACTTGCCAAAACCCCTGTTTTAGATCTATTTTCGTTATGTACCGAGATGATCCAATACGGTCGATACAATCCTCCAATAGAGGTAAAGAATAGGCGTCGGTTTTCGTCATGGAGTTAACCCTCCTGTAGTCGATGCAGAACCTCACTGCACCGTCAGGCTTTGGCTGCAGCGTCACAGGAGCACTCCAAGGGCTGACACGGGGAGAGATGAGTCCATTCTCTAGCATGTAGTTGAGTTCTTGTTTCAATGCATCCAGAAGTCTAGGACTGACACGATAGGGTGGAATCTTCACTGGGGCAGCATCACCAACGTCTACATCGTGCTGAACCCAGGTAGTTCTCCCCAGGACACTGTCAAACACTTCCCGATATGATGACAGCAACTCCAACAACTGCACAACTTGGCTCGGGTTTAAGTGAGTTAACTTTGTACCGAGGGTAGACTTTGCCGCTTCATTAGGCAACCAGCTGCAGTCTTGAATAGCACAGTTAACCTCAGATGGACTTGTATCAGCTTCCTCGACGACAGTAGCAACCTTGACTGGAGAAGAATGATTCTCAGGCCGGTGGTATTTCTTAATCATGTTGATATGGCATAACTGGAACTTCTTTCTTCGGTCAGGTGTCCTCACGAGATAGTCTGTGTCTCCAACTCTCCTCTCAATACTGTAGGGTCCACTAAACTTGGCTGCTAGCAGCTGACCTTGCATGGGTAACAACACCAATACCTCATCTCCAGCAGTAAATTTTCTCTTCCTGGCTTTCCTGTCAAACCACTGCTTCATCTTGCTCCGCGCTTTCTTCAGGTTCTCTCTGGCCATTTCCAACGACTCCCCAATCCGTCTTTTGAAGTCTTGCACGTAACCCAAGAGGTTCTTGCTCTCTCCAGCGTCACAACTCCAAGTTTCCTTCACCAAACTCAGGTGTCCCCGCACTTGATGGGCGAATACCAACTCGTTCGGGGAGAATCCCAAACTCTCCTGCGGAACTTCCCTCGTAGCAAACAGAAGGAAGGGCACACCACGATCCCAATCCTTCGAGTGTTCCATACAATATTTCCGCAGCATGTTCTTGAGCGTCTGGTGGTATCTCTCGAGCGCACCTTGCGTTTCAGGATGGTATGCCGATGACTTGACATGGTTGATACCTAGCTGGGACAGTGCTTGCTGGAATACATTTGAAAGAAAATTTGAGCCCTGGTCACTCTGAATCTCTTTAGGTAACCCAAACTTAGAAAAGAACTCAAGTAGGCATTTTACAATTACTTTACTCTTAATTGAACGGATAGGTATAGCTTCAGGGTAACGAGTAGCTGGATCAATTATGGTAAGCATGTAACAGTTTCCTGTTGAGGATGGGGGCAAGGGACCAACAATGCCAATGATGAGACATGAAAATGGGGGATCAATAGCAGTAATAGGAATAAGTGGGGATTTAGGAATACATTGATTTGGACTTCCTACCATCTGGCAGGTATGACACTGCTTAACAAACTTAGCAACATCTGCCCCCATGCGAGGCCAGAAGAACTCTGCTCTCAGTCGCTCCATAGTCTTCCTTATACCCATGTGACCTGCGAAAGGGGTAGTGTGAGCCAAGTATAACAATTCCTGTCTACAATCTGTGGGAACCATAATTTGATGATAATCCCAAATCCCATCGTCAGAACTCACATGTGGGGGTCTCCAACGTCTCCATAAAATCCCATCTTTCAAATAAAAACACATCCCTTTCTCCTCCTCCAACTTATCTACTGCTAACAACTTCAAATTTAAAACACTAGGATCTTTAGACTGCAATGTATACAACCTTTCTACATAAACCTCTTCCAAGGCAACTGAAGGCGGGTTGTCCAAGGATCCCATAAAAGTCTCTGATAAAGATATATCCAGTGGTTGTGAATCATCCGGCACAACTGAAGACACCTCAGGCACGTCAACCCACGATGCCCGGTCAACATCCTCCCGTCGACTCTCCCTAGCACGAATCATAGACCTAGTAACCGCACACAAGGGAAAAATCTCATGGTTATCCTCATCCTGAGCTAACGGCACTGGTACTTTAGAAAGAACTGGTGTGACAATCTCCTGGCCTTTCACCAAATCATTCCCGAGAATTAAGTCCACTCCAGTCTCTGGCAAACTATCAACTAGTCCCACTCGAGCCAGACCACTAAACAAACTACACTGAGCCTCACACTCTACTAATGGAACAGTGCAAGGAACCAGTAACTCCTCGAATAAGTATATGATCCTCACTATTAATATCAATACAAGAAGGCTTTACCAACAGGGTGATTGAGGCATCGGTGTCACGCAGGATCCGAACAGCATGTTGAGAACCACACATACGAACTAGGCCAGTTGACAGAAATGGAGTGTAGGCGTGACACAACTCGACACCGTCTGCACTACACCTCCTTGCACAGTAGTTTCTAAGCCACCAACAGATTCCCTCTCCCCACCTTCTGGAAAAACAGTATTCACAGGAGGGGTACAACAAGGTGGGTCTCCCTGACTGGCACTATTAAGAGACCCTAATGAGGTCATCACTGTGACCTTCCTACTGGCAACAAAACTAACACTTGGCCGATTGATACATGCTTTTCTATAACACCTATCTACCAAATGTCCCTGTTTATGGCAAAATGAACATATTAATGGACGTGTAGGTTTAAATGATTGTGCGGTATATTATTACAAACACAATACTCTAAAATGAACATAAGGAAAAACCTAAGAAACATAAGAAAACAACCACCAAACATCGAGGAACCGAATATAGGCCTGTTTCGACAGTCACATCGAAACAACAGGCCTACATTCGGTCCGACTCATTTTATGGCGAATGTGACACTCCCCTTCACCAGGATTCACAAAGTGATACCATACATTTACATTCGGCTTAAAAAGTCAGAAATAAAATTATCCTTTCCCTTTATGGCCCAGATTGTGATGGAATAATTCTGTAAAAGTAGGGACCATCTTAGTAACCTTGAATTTTTTGGTTTCTTTCTTTTTAGATACTCTAAAGCAGAATGATCAGTGCACAAAACAAATTCCTTTCCATAAAGGTATTGATCAAACTTTCTCAGGGCAAATATCATGGCGAGACATTCTCTCTCCACAACTGAATATCTAGTCTCTCTGGATTGCAACTTGCGACTTGCATAAGCCGCGGGGAGGAGTTCTCCTTCAAATTCCTGAAGTAGCGCTGCCCCCAAGGCGCTTCTATGATTCTTTGCACTGTGTCATCTACAGGGGTAATTCTGTTGGTGAGGGTTTGTGTAGTCACCAACTATATGTTGCTGCTACCAAAGATGACTCCTGTGCAGGGGCCAATGTCCGGTTTTCTCCACTACAGCTGCTCAACCTTAGGCCTTAGTTTCTATTACTCTCTTAGAGGAGTGTTGTCTATAATTTTCTTTGTATATGTGCTCAAGGTAGAGAGAGAGATGCAGTGAATAGTTCCCAATTGGTTTAATGTTAAAACAAGTTAATATTTATGTACAGGTTGCGACATACATGAAGTTAACATTGGTAAAAGTATTTTATGCTAGTAAATCTATAATACATAATTTGTACATATGAAATTTGGTAAGAGTATACAGACAATGTTATGACATAATATGGTAAAGAGAAAATGCTGAAAGAAATTACATAGACGAAGGAATGTAATGGTAAAAGAATAACAATACAGGGCAGGCAGATAATGGTTTTATGGTTTTAGGGTACACTACAATACTCCCCCCCTAGTTTCGAGGAAGGAGGAACGATACTCTTGTGTGTCGTACTTCGTCGTTTTCAGCATTAGTTGGAGGAACAGTCACTTGCACTACTTGTAGCATCTGGTCTGGATTCAGGATATAAGCAGGCTTGACCCGGTCTACGGCCACAACATCTTGCGAACCATGTTTGTCGATGGTGAAGTTCTTCCTCGTCCTCCGAACTACTCGGAAGGGGCCCTGATATGGTTGCTGAAGGGGCCTTTTGGCTGCATCGACTCTGACAAAGACGTGTGTGCAGGCTTCCAGGTCCTGGTGAACGAAGGTCTTCGAGTTGGACGTACGAGGCTGCACTGGCTGGCGGCACTTCATTGCATTTTTCAGGTGTGTTGCAATGTCCTGAACGCTGCAAGGCTCGGGGTCTGGTGTGGCAGAGAGAAGCTCACCTGGGAGCCTGAGGGTAGAGCCATATACGAGCTCAGCAGAGGAGTTGTGCAGATCCGTCTTGAGTGAAGTTCTGATGCCAAAGAGGACAAGAGGTAGTGCTAGTGACCAATCTTCTCTCTGGGCTGAAGCTGCCAGGGAAGATTTCAGCTGGCGGTGGAATCGTTCAACCGTTCCGTTGGCCTGTGGGTGATAGCTGGCGGTCCTGTATCGACGGATGCCAAGGAGTATGATAACCTTATTCCACACACTCGACTCAAACTGACCACCACGGTCAGAAGTAAGGCTTAGAGGCACACCAAACCTGGACACCCATGTAGCGATGAAGGCACGTGCAACAGTATCTGTGGTGATGTTGGCAAGAGGTGCTGCCTCAGGCCAACGAGTGAAGCGGTCCACACAGGTGAGTAAATATCGATAGCCATTGGAGTATGGAAGTGGGCCAACGAGGTCTATGTGGACATGGTCAAATCTCTCGGTGACTGGTGTAAAGGTGGCTGCAGGAGAGTGTGTGTGGTGTGTAACTTTGGAAGCTTGACATTGTATACATGTGCGTGCCCAGTATCTGACGTCCTTATTTATGCCTTCCCATATGAAGCGGGAAGACAACATCTGGTGCGAGGCACGAATTCCAGGGTGTGAGAGGTCATGTAACTTCTTGAAGAGTTGGTGTCGATGTTTCTCTGGTACGTATGGATGGAGAGTGTCTGTAGAGGTGTCAGCGTACAGTGTGACCTGGGTATCTGGAAGTGTGATCTTCTTCATTTGTAGTGCAGGGTTATCCAACAGTCGCTGTAGCTCAGCATCACCGACTTGATCAGCAGCAATGATGGCATAGCCGATGGGAGAAGATATTACAGTACTAATGTTTCGAGAGAGGGCATCAGCTGGGGCATTGTCGGCACCTTTGACGTATCGTAGATCAGTAGTAAACTGGGCAATGTAGTCCATGTGGTGTTTTTGTCGTAGGGTGTAAGAGTCCTTGTTTCTGAGAAATGTTGTAGTGAGTGGCTTGTGGTCAGTGTAGATGTGGAAACTGCGTCCCTCGATGAAGTAGCGAAAACGCTTGACAGCTTTGAAGATGGCAAGTAGCTCTCTGTCATAGGCGCTGTACTTTGACTCTGTCGAGGTGAGTTTCTTGGAAAAAAAGGCAATTGGCTTCCAATATGTACCAACACGCTGTTGTAGGACTGCACCAACACCAATGTTTGAAGCGTCTGTAGCAATTGAAGTTTCTGCATCTTGTGCAGGGAAAGACAGCGTAGCAGCATCACTGAGGGCTTGTTTTGTTGAGAGGAAGGTGGCTTCTGCTTCTTCAGTCCAGATGAGGGTAACAGATTGACCTCTCTTGCAAGGTTTGATCATGGCGTACAATGGTCGTAGCAGGAGTGAGCAGTGTGGAATGAAGCGGTTATAGTAATTGACCATCCCAAGGAACTCCTTGAGCTGGCGTTGAGTAGACGGCTTGGGAAACTGCTGGATGGCCTCGCACTTTGAGGGAAGTGGAGCAATGCCTGCTGGAGAGACTGTGTGTCCTAGGAACTCAAGGGATGTTACACCGAGTTCGGACTTGTCTGTGTTGATTTGGACGCCATAATCTTGCAGTCTCTGGAGGACTTCGTGGAGGTGTTGTTTGTGGCTGGCTTCATCAGGACTAGCGATGAGAAGGTCATCTATGTACGCAAAACAGTAGGGTAGACCTCGAAGAACCTGATCTATGAAGCGTTGAAATGTTTGTGCCGCATTCCGCAATCCAAAGGGCATCCGGACGTATTCAAACATGCCAAAAGGTGTGATAATGGCCGTCTTCGGGATGTCAGTGGGATGGACTGGAATCTGATGAAATGCTTTGATGAGGTCGATCCGAGAGAAGATTGTAGAACCTGAGAATTGGGAAGTGAACTCTTGAATGTTGGGCACAGGATATCTGTCTTCTACGGTGCGTGAATTGAGGGCACGGTAGTCACCACAGGGTCGTATCTCTCCAGTCTTCTTAGGCACAATGTGAAGAGCCGATGACCAGTTGCTGCTGCTGGGCTGTATAATACCTTTACTCATCAGAGATTCGAACTCGGCCTTGGTTTTCTTGTAACGCTCAGGGGCTAAGCGTCGGGCCTTGGCGTGCACTGGGGGTCCGGTAGTCTCTATATGATGAGTCACGTTATGCTTGGCAGGTATGCTGGATGAGTAGGGTTGTGTCAGCATAGGGAACGACTTAAGGAGGTCAGCAAACTTGTGGTCATGGTTGATAGTAGATAGGTGTGTGCTGTCACCAGGTGCTGGCTGTCCATTAGCAAAGATATCTGTGAGTGGGTCAATCAACTTTCGTCCTCTTACGTCTACCATCAGGTTGAAGTGACGGAGAAAATCAGCACCAAGGATGGCTTGTGACACTGCTCCTACGTAGAATGTCCATTGAAAAGAGCGGCGAAGGTTCAGATCCAGATGCACTGTTTGCCGCGAGTATACAGGTATCCTGGTACCATTAGCAGCATAGAGATGCAAGGAAGGAGGAGGCGACCGCTGGCTGGTTGTAGCAGGGAGGATACTAACGTCGGCACCGGTGTCTACCAGGAACTTGGTATGGGACCGGCGATCAAAGATGTGGAGCAGCGCAGACTGAGTATGACAAACATTATGCTGCGTTAATGTTCGCTGTTGTAGTTTGATGCCGTGTAGCTGCAGTGCTTTTCACACTTGAGAGCCTTATCCATAAACCTGCGATGATAGTAGCAGAGGTTTGAAGTGCTCCTTGAACGTGACCGATAGTGTTGGCGGTTTGGTGTAGAGGATCGGTAACTTTGGCGGTTGTTCATTTGTTTCTTCAGGTTGCTGACTTCCATTGTAAGTTGGGAAACTAGATTGACAAGCTGGGCAATTTGGGAATTTTCTTGTGTTGAGATGGAGGAGATTGGTGATGCTGATACAGGTGGAAGAGTTGCCATGTAGTCATCTGCAAGATTCGCAAGCTCATCTGGTGGCAGCTTGCCTTTCATACTGATGAGAGCACGTTGGATGTCAGATGGCAGGCGTTGATAGAACAGTTGCTTGAAAAGATCTTTATCAAAGGCCTGGTACTTGTCACCAAGCAGTGTCTTCATTCGACGTAGTAAGTCTGTAGGTTTCTCTCCACCAAGTTCTTCTCTTGATAGCAACTCGCGGAGATGAGCTGCCACTGATGATTGTAGGCGATTTAAAATTGCTGCCTTAAGATCCTCATAGGGCGTAGCAGAGGTTGAGGCTGAAGTAATGACATCAGACACTTGAGTGAGAACTTCAGGTGGTAGCAGGCTTGCAGCATGTGAGAATTTAGTGAGGCTTTTTTTGATATTAGAAGCAGCAAAACTACACTCCAGTATTGAGAACCATATGGTGGGGTCTTGGTTGCAGAAAGCAAGGGCTCTCATGGCTACACCAGTGGCAGGTAGTTGCCTGAGTTAAGAGATATCCTCAGTAGACATACTGGTCAGTGAATTCAGGGTGTAAGTGCTGACAAGAGTTACCTGATATCACGATAGCTGCGTTAGCCAAGTTACATGAGTATGCTGAATACACTGGCACTGTAATCCACACAAGGCACTAATAATACAATACACTGTAACTCAAGAGTGAAGCACTGTAATCTAGGGCGAAGCACTGTAATCCAAGGCGAAGCACTGTAATCCAAGGCGAAGCACTGTAATCCAATGTGAGGCACTGTTGCTGGTAGGTAGACTGCTGCGAGGACCAGTGGTGTATAGGTGTTGGACTGCAGGCAGCAACAGTGTAGTTGGAGGCTTACAGATGGCTGATGTGGACTGGTGTTGCCTCAGGGTTCACAGCGACATTGTAGAGTAGATAGGATAGACAGTAGTGGGAGCAACAGCTGCACAGGAGAGGTAGCAACTTAAGTAAGTCACCTCTTATGGTGACTGCCAGTCCAAGGTGTTAATGTTGTTATAGTGGAGTAGCAGCAGCACTCCAGGTCACTACTTGACAGTGACTGTAGGGCGAAGGTGTTCTTGTAGATTGCTGCAGCTGCCTTCTTCAGGGGTCACCACTTGTTTGTTGAGGCTGTCGCAGCACTCCGAGGGTCACCACTTGTTGGTGACGTAGTAGCTGCACTCCGACGCAGTAGCTGCAGTGCTGCACTCCGGGGGTCACCACTTGTTGGTGAGGGTTTGTGTAGTCACCAACTATATGTTGCTGCTACCCAAGATGACTCCTGTGCAGGGGCCAATGTCCGGTTTTCTCCACTACAGCTGCTCAACCTTAGGCCTTAGTGTCTATTACTCTCTTAGAGGAGTGTTGTCTATAATTCTCTTTGTATATGTGCTCAAGGTAGAGAGAGAGATGCAGTGAATAGTTCCCAACAGTGCTGCCAGGTCGATTTGCCATATTACCCTGCGTTAGCCCTTAATATTACCCTGTTTGATTAGAAATTACCCTGTTTCTTATCCAATATATATATATATGAAATTAAACTATACATACGGTATGAATAAAGTGTACACACCTATACACTTAATTGCGTGCTGTTCCTTTAATCAAGAAGCTCCAATGTTCCTAAAGATGTTAGTTTATTCTTGGTCAGATTTATATATTTGGTCTGTTATCAGTGTCATGTGGGGATTTGTAATTTTGAAGGACGAAGGTATCTGAAGTTGATCTTTCAAAGGTTCTTTTGGCATGAATCATCCCAATCAAGGTATCCGTGTTAAGTGAATTTCTTTTATTTGTTTTTAATAGATTTATTTGAGAGAAGACTTGCTCTATACTGTGACACTTGAATGTGGTAAACATACCGGTAACAGTTTAATGATCAAATTTCCTACCAATGGAAACAACGGTGTGCCATCATCTTTCTTCAAATATTTTACTTATTTCCAAAACTTCCAAACACTGGTGTCTCTCTTCACATTCAATTCTGCGTTTCGAAGCAAACGCCACTCATAATCAATGGTGTTTAATTCATTCTCAGCCACAAGATTTGGGAACTTTGATGCTAAGGGAGCAATTGATGGGATGATTTTCAAAAGAATAGACTGAGGATCCAATGCCTTGAGGGATTCCAGTAATGGGTTTGAAAGATTATATCTCTGTAGAACCTACGATGCACTCTCCATATAAAAATCAAGACATACACTGGACTGGTGAAATTACCCTGAAATTTTGCCCATTTCGGAACTTCTACCCTGTTACCCTGCTGGCGCTCAGATTACCCTAAAACAGGGTAATTACCCTGCACCTGGCAGCACTGGTTCCCAATTGGTTTAATGTTAAAACAAGTTAATATTTATGTACAGGTTGCGACATACATGAAGTTAATATTGGTAAAAGTATTTTATGCTAGTAAATCTATAATACATAATTTGTACATATGAAATTTGGTAAGAGTATACAGACAATGTTATGACATAATATGGTAAAGAGAAAATGCTGAAAGAAATTACATAGACGAAGGAATGTAATGGTAAAAGAATAACAATACAGGGCAGGCAGATAATGGTTAAAAGAAAATGGGCCTACAGTATTTTTAGGGTACACTACAATTCTTCCCTTTCCAACCTTATGACCTAGGAAAGTTACGGTTTCATACCCAAACAAACATTTAGAAGGTCTCACTGTAAGTCCAGACTCTCTTATCTTCTCAAACAACCCTCGTAAGACATTAAGATGTTCGTTCCACGTAGTTGTATGACAGAGTACATCATCCATATAGTTATTAATGTTATCTAAACCCTGTAAGAGTTTCCTCATCATTTTGTTATAGGTACTTGGCGAGTTCACCAAACCAAAGAGCATTCGAGCAAAATGATAATTCCCATTAGGACATTCGAGCAAAATGATAATTCCCATTAGGACCCACAAACCCAGTGTATTGTTTTGATTATTCATCCATCTTAATCTGCCAGAATCCCTTGCTAAAGTCTAACTTTGAGAAGAAAGTTTTCCCTTTTATACTTGTAAGTATGTCATCAGGTTTGTTCATTGCCTCACAATCGAATTTAGTTATTTTATTCAATGACTTATAGTTTACACAGAACCTGAATGTGTTGTCTGGCTTCTCGACTAATACTATTGGAGCACAATACTCAGAATTAGACTTCTCAATGATTCCTTCCTGTAACATCTTATCAATTTCTTTCTCTACAGATTCTCTGGTAGAAAATGGAATGGGATAAGGCTTTTCTCTAATGGGAGATTGATCTTTGACATTAATGACATGTTTCACCAGGTCGGTTAAACATGGCTTATCTGTAAATATGTCCTTATACTCATAAATCAAATTCTTAAGCCCTGCTGTTTGGTTTGGAGACAAATCCGAATTTACATTCACCATTGTAAAATCTTCCTGACCTTGAATTTCACATGTCTCAATTGGTACATCATCTGCATACGTATCCATAGATTCAATGACAGATACAGATATGGCTACATTTCCAACAGAATCAGCATCTGAATTATTATCAATACTTCTACTCTCGTATTTCTTCAACAGGTTTGCATGGAAAATTTTACATTTATCTTCACTTATCTTCACCTTATAATCTAAATCACCCATCTTCTCTATTATTTCAAAGGGACCTTTCCAATTGAGTAACAGCTTGTTAGAGTCTGTTGGTAGGAGTAACAGGACCTTATCTCTAACTTGAAATGGTTTCTTTCTAGCCTTTTTATCATAATGATGTTTATATTTTACTGAGGCTTCTTCCAAACTATGTTGTACTAGTCTACAGGTCTCCTCAAGTCTGTTTCTCAAATTGGTTACATACTCGTATGTAGTTAGTACATCATCATCCTTCCTGTCTTTGGTCCACAATTCTTTTAAAAGTTTAACTAGTCCATTAACCGTGCGCCCATATAAAAGCTTGAAAGGCGCGAACCCTGTGCTTGCCTGTGGGACCTCTCTATATGCAAAGAGATATCTATCCAAGATATCTATCCCAATCTTACGGCCGCTCCTGACACATCTTCCTAAGCATTGCCTTAAATGTACCGTTAAACCTATCATTCAGCACATTTGCCATAGGGTGGTACGGAGTGGTAAATGCTTTCTTCATACTTATAAGCCTACACACCTCCGCCATTAGGTGAGAGGTGAATTGTGAACCTCTATCACTCAGAATTTATTTCGGAAATCTTACTCTACAAAATATGACCAAGAGTGCTTCTGCACCTCTTTCTGTTGTGGGGAGTGGTACTGCTTCAGGCCACCTGGTGGCGTAGTCTACACAAGTTAATATATATATATATATATATATATATATATATATATATATATATATATATATATATATATATATATATATATATATATATATATATATATATATTCCCTTGAGAGGATACTGGTGTTATGGGTCCTACAAAATCAATGGCAACCTTATGAAAGGGAGTTGATATCAACGGGGTTTTACCTAGAGGGTCTTCCCTGTTCTACTCTTAGGTATTGTACGTTGACACGCATCACAACTATTACACCACCTCTTTACATCCCCAGTCACACCAAGCCAATAAAAACTTTCCAAAACTCTATCTAAAGTCTTTGCTATTCCCATATGACCTCCCATTAACGACTCGGGAGCAAGCATCAAGACCCTTTCCCTACGTCCTGTCGGTAACAAGAACTGTTTAATAGAATCCCCACTTTTCTTAACATATAATCTATACCAGAGCCCATTTACACCCTGAACAACGTCATACTTGTTAGAGTTTCTACTTCCCTGGATGAAGCGAAGCAGTGCCTCATCTTACTCCTGTTGTTCGTAAGTGACAGGGTTATCTTGTGGAGCCATATTGTCGAGGTCAGCTACTTTCAGTGGTCGTAGGGGTCGATCCCTCTTCCGTTGTCGTCCACGGGTCTCCACTGCACCAACAGTCTCAATGAAGGGGTCTTCCTCAACATCTGATGAAGAGATTGCAATACTGTCGAGGTCAGATTTCTGAGTAGCCACATCCATATTGGTAGCTGAAAATACAGTAGAGGCAACTGGTTCTGTGCTCTCGTATTGACTAACCACCTCCGCTGGTATGCCACTTGGCGTTTCTACTGATATAGCAGCTTCAGGGATATTACCTATCATCAGGTCACGAATGGAGTTTTCCATGCAGATAGCTTCCACCTCACCCGAACAGTAAGGAGTATGCACATAGATACGGGCAACAGGGTAAAGTCCAGCAGTCTTGTCTATTAAAACCATGGAGGTATAATCTAAGAGGAGGCGGCATGACGTCGCAGAGGTGAAGCCAATTTTCTATTGGTCGGCTGTCCTCCCTAGCCCCCATTGACTCAAAACAAACATCAGCTGATCACGTCGGACCATCAATTTCACCAACATTCTTTGCCATTTTTTAAGATAATGCTGGCGTGTTCAGCATATGGGTGTACCCAGAGAGACAGGAGTCTTTTTACTACTTTTTATATGTATGTTAAGAAAGTCATATCGAAAAATATACGACAGAAATTGACAAATCAACGAAGTGAATTTCGTCACCTGCCTCGCACACCGCGACACGTACCCATGCCCTGTAGAATATTAATACTGTACACACAAAAACTGTAAAGCCAAGGCTATTATAGTGTTGTGATATTAACTATTAATGTATAACCTGACGTATATATGGCATTGACAGGGTTATAAAAGATAAACGGGCTCCATGGGGGGACCTATTTGTGCCTAAGTTAGGGTTGGCCTGAAGGATAACTCGAGTGTTGAGAGATTGTATTATGAATGTTTTAGCATATTTCATAATGTTTTAAAGATATTTAATTTATAATTGTGTTTACTATGTAGACTATTTGGTTGTTGAGAATTTAGGTGTAAGTTAAAAAACCGTAGTCTAAGTTAAGCCAATGTGCGGAAAGAGATTTTATAATTGTGAAATTACTGCCTGGGACTGATGAGTAAAATTAATGTTTCTGTGTAAATCAGAGTGAACTGAAACGGTGGAAGTGATGACACACTTTATGCAGTAACATGCAGCCATCATGGTAAGATTCCATGTGGCTTATAAGTGGTAAAATGTGTTTGATACAAGACAACACACCTGAGTGTCAACTCAATTACATGACAGTTCTGGGTGTTACACTACACATCTCTTCACTACACACCACATATCTCCAGTAGGCCAACCATATACACATCTTCACTACCCTATTCACATGTTCAGTACACTATACACTTCTTCACTACACACACATCTCCATTACCTTAATTATACACATCACAACACACCACATCTTCACTACCCTATACATATCCTCACTACATTATACACATCTTCACTACACATGTAGGTTACATTTTCACTGCAGATCACACATCTTCACAGCACACACACACATCTTCACTTATACTATACTTAAAGAGTGACACAAGGCCTTCCACAATCTCGAACTAGAAATCTTTATCAATCAATGTATATTAAAAATTGCAACCTTTTCAAACTTTCAAAAAATTGAATTTTTAACGATTCCAAGATAAAATGTGGCATCTTCACTACTCCCCAGAGATACAAGAGACATTGCCCTTTATATTTGGCAGAGAGGTAGGTAGGTAAGATGTGGGTGGTAGGTAGGTTTTATGTGGGTGTACCAGTCTTGTTAGGCTTTAACTCGTTCAAGCTCTGGTCACTTATTTGTATTTGCTTCTTGGGACTTGTAGTATTGTTATTATTATTAGTTAGGTAGCGTAGACGTGGGTGTTTTCTAAGGTAATTGACTTCACAGTTGTAACATGGAAAGTTCATTTATTTACACTTATATCTCTATACACACACAGACAGGGAATGATATTGATGTGCTTCTTTCTGATATAGTAGTGTGTCTCTCTTGGCGAGACAATTATGTAATAGCCCTAAGGGAGCAAGTTTAAGAATCCTACCTATTAGGTAAGTGTCACTGTTTATATACAATTTCACTGGAGTTGTCAGTTGTCTTTGGATACAATTATTACTGTGTTGTGTCATGCTTACGTGGCCAGATGCCACGTGGGTCATGTGGTAGGACAAGCCACGTGTCTTAGTCATGGGGTATAGTCACCGTGGTCTTAGTCCTACCTATTCTGCTACACTAATCAGTTTATATTATCTGTGGATTGGGCATATCTCCTTGTGACCATTCCTTGGTTATTTGACTTACTCTTACTCTCTCTCTCTACTCTCCTTTCTACTCTCTTTCTCTACTCTCTCTCGTAGGTAGAGAACAACAATGATAAGAACAACCCCTGTGTATTCAGGTGTTAGCCAATATTAATAATGTTGGTGTTATCTAGTTATTTGCTATACACCGGCTTCTACATCACATGGGTACCACTGCTTATTACTAATATCTGCCCTACCTGCTTATCTTCTGTACAGGGTCTTAGGCAGGTAGTCTGTTTACCTGTGTATTATCTTATGATTGTGGCATACAGCACTTACCTTATTGTGTACATGGGTGGTAGGTGAGTAAGATGTGGGTGGGTGGGTGGTAGTTAAGATGTGGGTGGAAGGTAGGTAGGTAGGTAAGATGTGGGTGGTAAGTAGGTAGTGAAGATGTCAATAATTATATGGGTGGGTGGGAGTTAAGATGTGGGTGGTAGGTAGGTAAGATGTGGGTGGTAGGTAGGTAGTGAAGATGTCAATAATTATATGGGTAGGTGGTAGTTAAGATGTGGGTGGTAGGTAGGTAGGTAAGATGTGGGTGGTAGGTAGATAGTGAAGATGTCAATAATTATATGGGTGGGTGGTAGTTAAGATGTGGGTGGTAGGTAGGTAGGTAGGTAGGTAAGATGTGGGTGGTAGGTAGGTAGGTAGGTAGTGAAAATGTCAATAATTATATGATTGGGTGGTAGTTAAGATGTGGGTGGTAGGTAGGTAGTGAAGATGTCAATAAATATATGGGTGGGTGGTAGTTAAGATGTGGGGGGGGTGAGCGAAGCGAGCAGCGCCGCAGGCAAAAGCACCCACGGCGTAGCCGTGGCTGGCGAAGCCAGTGCTTGTATAATTAATTTTATTTGCATTTGTACAGTTACCCACACATGAAGCTGGTAGGCCTATGGTTCGTTACTTGTGAGGTGGCTACAACGAAAGGAAATTTAAGTGAAAAAAGATGTAGTTTGTTGACAGGCAGACAGTAAAATATTACTATCTGCTTGTCAACAAACTATAACTTTTGCTCACTTTCCTTCCTGTTGTAGGTATCTCGCAAGTAGCGAGGCATACCAGATTCACGTGTGGTCAACTGTACTTGTTGTTATTTCTATGTAACGTTATAATACGGTCTGTGGGTTGGTGTGTAACCTATCACCTTCTCTTTTACTATACTTTTTGCATAAAATAAACTATTCATTCATTAATCAATTCATTTTTTCATTCATACTCCTAGGCAAAGTTTGCGAGAAGAGATAATGCTCTAGCTGGAAACAGCGATATTTAATGGGTTTAAGTACTTTTGATAATATACAGAATTGGATAATTTTATGTAGTTATCATATATGGAACAAATTCAAGTCTCTTTCTGGCTATGATTATAGGATATATGAGAAAATAAGACCATAATTATAATGGGAGTAAAGCGGACGAGGCAATGTTTTGAGTCAATGGGGGGAAGGGTAATAGGCTCCGCCCCTTGCTTTGGGTGTACTGGACGAGCGGCTCATGCCGCCTCCTCTTAGATTATACCTCCATGATTAAAACACACTTTCTTACATTGCCAGTCATCTGTTCCGGACGAACGAGTCTTGTATTCACCACAACTCCAGTACAGCCTGTGTCCCGCAATACCTTCACTGGCTTCTCGTTGACGAAACCATCCTCCTGTGTACTAGTCTTGAATCAATTGATCCTAAATCAATGACCAAAGGTACAGTCGCGAACCAAAGTTTCGCACCCCCCTTGGCTGACAGGAAGGTGAAGACTGTGTTAAAGATATGCTGAACGATCAGAAACTGGTGTATCGAGTTGGTAACGAGACAATGTGAGTTTCATTTTCCATGACTTGCAGTTTGTTGTTTGTGAAAATGAACCTTATACTGTTCCTTTACCAACTCGAAACACCAGTTTGTCCGATCGTTCAGCATATCTTTAACACTGTCTTCGCCTTCCTATCAGCCAAGGGGGGTGCGAAACTTTGGTTCGCGACTGTACTTTCTCACCTGTCGGAAGAGTGACCTGCCGTTCTTCGTCCGTACACAAGGCCGCATTCACTTCCTTCTTAACGGGTCTGTTGGGTTGTGAAGATAGGCCTGTTTCGACAGACACATCGAAACAACAGGCCTACATTCGGTCCGACTCATTTTATGGCGAATGTGACACCCTCCATGGACTCGAACCTCTTTAATATGATCTTAGGTCTTTTAAAAGGAGTTGGAGGACAGAGGAAGAATTAAATTGACCAAAGAAAGAAGAAAAAAGGAATTGGAGGACGAAGGAAGCCTTATATTGACCATAAGACGAAGGAAAAGGCTGGTAGAGGGAGAGAGAGAGGGTGGGACAGGGGGAGCTGATTATGACATCACTGTGTTAGGATATACACACACACATACATACATACATACACACACACACACACTCTCTCTCTCTCCTAAGCCCCTAATGTCCCTGTTCACCTAGCAGTAAGTAGGTACAGCTCCGGACAGATCAATGGTCCACACTTCTTCCACCCTTGCCTTGGTGTGGGCCTCAACGGATATGGTATCACTGACAGGTGATATCTGGTATGCAAATATTATCCGTTATATATGACGAATATATTTATTACCTTTATTTATTTATCTGAGGTCAACATCTAGGCCAGCCATTCAGATGCCCAGTGTTAGTGAACCAATCACAACATTTAGAAGATATTGTGTCACAACTATTGTTATTACTAATTAAAATAGGGAAAAATTGAAATAAGACATTTATTGGTTATTGTTTACATGACTTTGTCAGTTTAGGTGAAATCTCCACAAGTCCTCGTCACGAAGCATTCAAACCCATAATCCAACTGGGTCTGTAGGCACCACACTGTAATTATAATAACCACAATTATAATAACTGTTAACTTATTATAACCTGAAGTTTATACTTCAACCTCACGTTTGCATTAAGCATGTGTAATGTTTGTTTTGTTTTCTTATTATTATTATAAGCACCGATATATGTATTGCTTTAGACCCTTAGCCACGATGATATACAGTATATACACTATTTATATACACTTCTATGAAGATATTAAGGCTTGAAATACTGTAGATTACATATTTCATTTCATTACTCATCAATTGACAGTCTCCAGTCGCTCGGGCATTGAGGCACCATGCCTCCTCACTGTATAATATATATGATTTTCCCCGAAAAATCTCCCACTGTGTTCTGGTGTGACGTAGCAAATCTGCTGTGGTTCTCTGTCGTTATGGCTCCCACGTGTTAACGATAGAACCTCATACATTTTCTATAGGGTTCATATCGCAGTCTTAAATAGACAAATCTATCACCTGCAAATAATCATGAGCAGTAAACCATTTTTGAACTTTCCTCGCCATATGGATAGGGCATCGGTCGTGTATAGGACAGATAAGGGTGAGTAGTTGAAAAGAAATTAAAACATTTAGAATATGTGCTTCATTATATTGCATTTGATCGATCTATTAAACAAAGACACTGTCTGTTGTTCACCCCCGTAGAGAGATACTGATTATAATTATTATCCTTTGGATATTAAGCAACAAATAACGGAGCCGAGACAATTAATTTTCTGTCTTCAGCTTTAACTGTATTCTTTTCACCCCTCATGCTGGTAGTCCCCCTCTTTATCACCTCTTCTTGCCGTAAAATAAACTTAATACCTATATCTTTCAAGTAACTGGCAACCTCACACAACCTCCTCTCACCTGTCTTCTCTCTCTCTCTCTCTCTCTCTCTCTCTCTCTCTCTCTCTCTCTCTCTCTCTCTCTCTCTCATCCTTCCTTGCCTTCTGAAATATTCTTTATTCTTTTATGTAATAAGACTGATTGCCTTAATGACCATTACGAGTCGATAGGCATAAAGCCCTAAAATTCTTCTTTTTCTCTTTCGCTCTTTCCCTCCCTTTCTCTCATAGGCTACAGGCACAAACTCTCTCTCTCTCTCTCTCTCTCTCTCTCTCTCTCTCTCTCTCTCTCTCATACACGCACACACATACTCTCTCTCTCTCTCATACACGCACACACATACTCTCTCTCTCTTTCTCTCTCTCTCTCTCTCTCTCTATTTGGAGGAATCAAAACACGGGGTAGGTTTGGGGGGTGCCGGCATAGGGGACAGGCTTGGGTGGAGGGGTTTGGGGGTGCTGGAATAGGGGACAGGCTGGGGGCAAAGCCTGTCCCCTACCGCCACACCTCCCAAGCATGCCCCATATTCCCGCACCCCTTTAAACCCCCCTAAGCCTGTCCCACTATTCCTGCACCCCCCTACCCCCCTACCGTACACACACACACACACCGTACACACACACACATACTCAAACATACACACACACAAGAGGCATCTCCTTGTCCTGGGAGCCCGTAGCTCCCGATCAACCTTCAGGTCATTCAGGTGTATGTATGTATGCATGTATGTTAGTATGTATGTATGTATGTTTACCTGGGTGGAATCAAGGGTGCAAATCTACTTCTTGTAAACTGGGTGTGCAATAACTGAGCGGAAGTAATTCGTGTGGAGCTTATTAAGAAAAACGATGAGATGCATTATTTAAAAACTGAACTGGAAGAATTGAAGAATATAGTAATGAAAGGGTTTGCAGAGATACGTGATGAGGTAAACAGTGCAGTAATGAAGTCCAGCAATGAAGTGAGTGTTGTTATGGAGGAGACCGTGAGGGAAGCAGTGAATACAGCAGTTACCAGTGCAGCTCCTGAGTAGGGGCAAGAAAAGGAGAGGGAAGAACTTGTTGGTGGTGAAAGCTAACAATAATGAAGAAAAAGCTATTGATAGTAAAAAAGATGTGGCAACGGCTCTGGTGTGCCTATCAATGATACAAGGTTCACTACTGGAGGTAATATTGTAATGAACTTTGATGATGAAATAACAAAGAACGAAGCCGCAGAGAGACTCAAAACTATTGTCAATGTGAGAATCAGTGATGTGAAGAAAATCATGCCGAAAATCTTGCTTTGTAATTGTAACGCTGCTATTTTTATTCCCCTTACTTTACTGGAGGAGGAAACAAAAGCACGCCATTTTACAATACAAAAAATGACACACCAGTGTATGATACTCTATCCTTTTGCTGGATCAACCCGGTGTGGAAAAAAAAATGACTGAGTAACTGAACTTGCCTTGCGAATACCATAAAAAAAAAAAAAAATCATACAAAGGAAAGTCCAGTTCCTCGTCAGTATACGCTGCCACCACCAAACCACAGGTTGATCAGAGGAACCAAGCTATCACACTCGATAGGTAACGTAGCCTGAACCCCAAGCACGTGCGTCAGCAACCCAGAATTACTTTAATGGGGGTTCGACCAGTGTCTTAAATCAAGTCAATATCTAGGTAGAAACACAGTCTATTAGTATGGTATATCGGTGACAGAATACTCAGCTAATTATAAACTAGTTTATTTTTACACATGATAAATCGATTAAAAAAATAAATATTGTATATATATACTTCTCCCCCAATCCTAAACTCGCTGACCGTAGAACGGGGAAAATTCCACGTTACGCTAGGGGACAGCACTAAACAAAAACAAAAAAACAGACATACACTTCACTTCAAATCCTTCCTACACTTACTAAATAATAATACAAAAAAATACATACATATATATAAAGATTATCAATAAGAAAAAAAAAATATAGCTCAACAAATCTGATATTTTAAGAATTAATGAATTATCTACATTCGCCAGCAATCTTAATTTGGTACACCCGTATATCTGTGAACTATGGTTCTGCTCAAGGGATTGTGCTCTATGGCTTTCACCAGGGGAGACGACACGAGACTCATTAATAACACAATAAATATTTACAAAAAAAAACTACCTCCAGTATTAACACTTGTAGTCACTATTCCAGTAGAGTTACCTTTCACCAGGAGAGACGACACGAGACTGAGTGTGACCGCTAGGCCACAATTCCTTCTCGCCTCGTCTCCGCAGTTATAGGGCATCTACACGAAAAAAAAAACTAGTTCCTCAAGAGCTACATTTTGCTACTTCCACTAATTTCCCCCTCCCAGGTGCATTCCCTAGTCACATTTTATGATTAACTAATATCCTTTTCATTTCAATACATTATCTTTATCCTCAACTACATATAATACATTTTTTACTAATATACAGTACAAATATTTATTCCGCCACCGAAAATGGCTCGTCCTCTCTTTGGGACCCTACACCTCACTTAACTAATTTTCTAAGTAAGTTACCAGTAAAAATGCTGGTATTTCAGGAGAGTGAAGTTAGTGATTATACATTATAATTAAAAACATCCTAAATAACATATATAAAAAAATGGGGGTGTTACATAATGTTAGCAAAGAAGATGATGAGGATGTTCTGATGGCAAACTAATTGAGAGAAATGAGTGCCTACAACACATTGAAGGTGTGGAGGAGAAGATAAAGCTAATATTTATGAAACCGGCCGCAGGTGATAGTGTTCATTACATCATAAAGTGTGACCCGAGTATCCGAGCTAACATTCACAAGCATGGGGACCTTCTGAGGCTCAAGTGGGGTAGATATAGGGTTCGAGATCGCTATCATGCTTTAGTGTGCTTTCACTGCCAGAGACTTGGTCATACAAAGTCAAACTGTAGTTACAGAGGTAAATGGAGACAAACCGATATGTCCTGAGTGTGCGGGGGAACATGAAATCAAAGAATGTAAAGTTAATTTAAAGAAATGCATTAACTGTGTGAGGGCAAATAGGAGTGGAGAGATTTGTCACACAGTAAACGAGCACTGCTGTCAACTAATGATTTTGGAACTTCAGAGAGTCAAGGGAAACACTGATCATGGCTACTCACAATAACTTGAATATTAAGTGTGGTTTAGTTAATATACAATCTGAGAGAAACAAGACGTTTCATATACGGGACTTAATTAATGATGAATGTCTGGATATATTGGCTATCACGGAAACTTGGTTGACAGACTGTGAATTGGCAGTTATCAAATGAAATGACCCCTGACACTCATACGTTTTTTCACACTACAAAACAGAATGCCCGTGGGGGTGGCGTGGGAGTTTTTTTCTCTGAAGTGTTCAAGAGAATAAGGAAGTGTACGCTGGATCGACAAGATAATTATAAGGTGCTTCAAGTGGAATGTGAAATAAATGGAAACAGGATAACGCTAATTATAGTATATAGACCTCCTTATTCGAGCATGAGTAGTTTTATTGAGGAGTTAAAGACATATTTAGATTCTATTGATGTGGTTGGTGCTGATGTCATCGTTTGTGGGGATTTTAACGTGTGGATGGATGACCTAAGTTCACGCTATGTATCGGAGTTTGTGGATGTGATGGACTCATTTAACCTTGCTAACGTGGTGAATGAGCCGACGACAATAGGTGAACATACAATTGACTTGGTCTTTGCTGATAAGGATAATAATGTAATTCAAAATGTACAGGTAGAAGAAATTTTTAGTATATCACCGGTGCATATACTAATAAACTTTAATGTGCAACTAGCGATAGAAAGGAAACAAAAAAGGAGGATCAAGTTTCTCTCTAAGAGGAACTATAACTCAAAAAATTATTAATAGATTCTATATATAACGGCATATCATCTCAACGACTCGATCCGTGTATACATGGGGCTGTATACATTGGGTGTTTCAATAAACTCTTCTAGTGTGTTGCTAAGGATCGATATGAGGAAATGTGTCCTACTATTGAAAAAGAAGTTGTGATTATTGACACTGCTCCCTGGTATAATAATGTGGTTGATTGTGCAAAAAAGGATAATAGAAGGAGAGAACGACAGTGGCGTAGGAAAAAAACAGAATAATCTCGACTGGAATATATTTGTGCCCGTAATAATCAGAAAAAAAGTTATTATTGCGAGAAAACGGGATTACTACAAGAACAACACTGAGCAAGCGGCTGATAATATTATTAAGTTATATAAAATCCTAGACAACAACTGGAAGGAAGAAACGGGATAGGTTACCTGAAGGTTTTTTGGATGAAGAGCTTGCGAACAATTTTATGCGACACTTTAATGCTAAGATAAATGGTATCATTAGAAGTTTTGGAGATGTTTCACTAGATGGTTTGGTGCTGGAGGCTCCAGTTCCAGAGTACAGACTGACATCATTTAGACTCATATCTTCAGAAACTCTGAAATCGATACTAAAAAGAGCAAAGCCAACGTATTGTGCTAATGATCCATTGCCTATCGGTGGGCTGTTGCATAGTGATAAAATTAACTTAGTAATCGAAATCATGGTTGACCTTGTGAACATCAGCATTGTTACTCATACTTTTCCTGACATGGAGAAGATGGCCATTATGAAGCCAATACTTAACCCCTGCAGACCGGCTGACGCGATAGACCGTCACAGTTATTTAGCGCCATTTATGGCTATGTAGGGCTCGTTTTTCTTGTCAGCGGGCGAGAAAGCATACTCACAATATCGATCCACTATCCACTCAGTTGATTCTGGGACATAACGATGGCTGGGCTATTTTTAAGTATTTGCCCTTGTCCGAATTTGTGCTCTAACGATCGTAAGACTATACCGTAGTGAAAATATGTACGTGACAGTGACACCATGATATTCCTACAAGGTTACAAATTATTATTAAGTGTATAGATCATGACACACGATACATAATGGTAGTAATAAGAAAATAACACCACAAAACACGCCCAGGCAGGGGAGAGTGATGGTAAATATACTTGTTTCCTACAGTACAAATTAGTTTGTTTATAATTTTCTATGTGACAGTTACACGATGATAAATTCCTACAAGTGTTCATACTATTTTTAGTGTTGTAATCATGACATACGATACATAATAGTAGTAATACGAGTGAGTAGACAATGGAGTTACGCGGGAAACTGGACACCCTGGCCGCAGTCGTGTCTATTCCGCGCATACACACAGACACACTACTGATTCGCGAGCAAACATGGTCCACTTCAACTCGTTCTATCTCCACAACTATTCATCGTACAGCCTTCCCGATGGTACCATTGGTAAGAGGAAGAGTTGAAGGTATGTAACAAACTATATTGAAGCCAGTAAACTATATAGGTTAAGAGTGAGAGCGTTGTGAATATAAGGGAAATCGAGGAATTTTGACGTGGGCGGCAGGGTAAAAGAGGGAGGCAAATACCTATTACCCGGGGCGGCAGGGGTTAAAGGTACACATGATCCGCAGTGTTTGAGTTCATTTCGTCCTGTATCGAACTTAACATTTCTTTCAAATATCATGGAAAATGTAATTCTTGAATAACTAAGTGAACACTTGCAATTAGTGGAGGCCCTACCCGATAATCAATCAGCATATCGACGACTGAATTCCACTGAAACGACACTGTGCTTGATGGTAAATGATATGCATTGTTTGATGGATGAAGGGAAGGGCGGGATTCTCATACTACTAGACTAAAGTGCGGCTTTTGATACTGTTGATATCTTGTTGCACGATTGTGAAAAAATAGGTATAGAGGGAGAGGCACTAGCTTATCTAGAGAGTTATATAAAAAACCGTATTTATTGTGTACATATTGGTAGAAGCCATTCTGAAGTGAAGACACTGGAGAGGGGAGTGCCACAAGGGAGTGTGTTGTATCCTGAAATGTTTTGTATATACACCATTAAATTGTCTCACCTGCTTTCCAAACATGGAGTTACTGTTAAATTGTTTGCCGACGACACGCAGTTCTATTTTTCATTAAGTGGAGTGGAGGATACTGAAGTATGATTATCAACTATAATGGTTGACATTAGGCGCTGGATGGACTGCAAAAAATAGAAACTTAATGAGAGCAAGACCGAGTGTTTGGTTATCGGTAGAAACTTTGATATCAACAGATATGACGTTCACCACTTACACATGAATGGTACGGTCATGAATATAAGTGACTGTGTGAGGGACTTAGGTATGCATATAGACCGTAATCTATCATTCAAGTATCAAATTCAACACACAGTTTGCATGGCAAATTACCATATAAAAAACCTATCCTTTGTGAAAAAGTATATTGATGAAAATCAAATGCTGATGCTCATCCACAACTATGTCATCAGCAGGTTAGATTACTGCAACTCTCTATACTATGGTGTGCCTAAATATCAATTAAGAAAACTACACTTGTAATGAATCGGGCGGCTAGATTGATAAAAGGACTCTCTCGCCGAGACAGGATTACTCCAGCTCTTATTGATCTACACTGGTTGCCGATCAAAGCAAGAATAGTTTTCAAGAGGTGTGGTATAGTGTATCAGGCTCTGAAATCTGGGAGGCCTAGATACATAAGGGAGTTGCTTAATGACTTTTATGTTGATGCCAATGTGACCTTGCGACATAGTGCAGAAGAATATAGACTTGCAGAGCCGAGGTTCAATACTGAAAGTGGACGTAAGGCTTTTAGCAGAAATGTTCCCTGCCTATATAACATGCTACTACTTCTTGTCAAGCAAGCGGATAATGTTGAGATATTCAAGAAAGGATTGAAAACATTCCTGTTTAGTCAGTGCTATGACCTGAAAAAAACATGACTGTGAAAGAACCCTATAGTTGTTGAAGAAAAGATTTCGGGTGGGAGTAGGAAGCGTCTATACAGATGGAGTATTCCCATGAAGAACTACAATCAAGTAAATCATGTATGTATGTATGTATGTATGAAATTAAACTTTTTGATCAATAATTGAATTATAATTGAATTATTATAATTTATATAATTAACCTTCGTTGTGCTGGCTCAACGAAGGTTTCAGAAGTTCAATCCCCTTTTCCCTTATTGCAAGTTTATCATCAATATTAAATTTTTACGTCATCAATTTCAATCTAACACTCGAGTCGTGATATTAACACAGAGGTTCGTCACATAGTCTCAGTATAATCATCAATGTTCTTCACACCAGTTAATTTTCAATGTCCACACGTATAATTATAATTATCACTCGTTATTGCTTAAATTAAAGTGTCAACTATTAGTAGAGGTATCGAATTATTAATCCAGCTATGATATGCAAGGCAAGTGAGAGCGATTAGATTACGTGTGCTCGCTTTGGGTGTGAAAACAGGACTAATTTTCAAACACTGCCTCCAGGGCCATATTCTGTTCCCCTCTCCCGACACATACCAAAGGTTTGAAACCTAATACCTAACTGACTAGGTCTACATAATTATCTCTCATTTTCACACTAGCTATACATGCAATACTAATGACACCGCATGAATTATTCACAGTAATTTTCCACTTCACGAATCATAGGAAAAAATAGAGATTACCTGTGTGCCTGCAAAATATACAATATTTATAAAGCCTACGAGTGGGGTAACGAACAATTAGCCGTTAGGGTGGAGACTGGAGAGGAAGGACAGTGTGAATATTCACACAATTAGCGGTAGCTCCCACTACCCCCCACCACACCATGCCCCACTTTGCTCATCACTAGGCTAGTTCAGCGAGATTCCCTATGCCTACGACATTAATAATTAGCATGCCACGAGTCAGCATGACTCGTGACATTCGCACACACACAAAGACATTGCTCCATGTGATGTTTACAGACTCGTGAAGGGTTATGGCGCATTGCATGTATAACTACAGAGTCTACACAATAACTCATCCACACTCCACTCACTCATGTATGTGTCAAATGAATATCACAGGTACAGTTGCGTTCAGGAGTAATGCTACACTTTGGGCTCGTGGGAAAAATAATCTTTGAAAACCCGCGGCTGAACACCGTAGACTTGCATGCTCGGGAGGCAACTGACTGTTCGCATCTTACAGTAACATCACGTAGTGTTATTGTAATCAGGTTGTGGACATCGGCAAGGTAAAGTAACTTACTCAGTATTTGTAAAATGAAAATTCATATAAATTTAGTTCTCCAAGCAACACATGATCATAATACCATTTATTAGAAATAATAGTAAAAATTAAAAACAAGAATAATATTAGACAGGTATAACAATAATAAAACGCATCAATACAGAAGCGTCACAACTGTAATGGGTGACGAGTTTGTGTGTGTTAGTAATGGTCAAACAGTCCAAATGTCAAGGGATTTTTAATATTATTGTGCTGCAATTTTAAATGTTAACAGTACACAATTCTCGTCAATTATATGAGTAGCATATAATATTAGGGTTTAGGAAGTCCATGATGATGGGAGCATGTGGTTGAGGTTACTTTGGTGGTGCATGCGATGCGAGGCTGAGTGGGCCATGTGTGAGTGGTATGAGAGGCTTACTGCACGAATTAAGGGTTTGGGTGACTAAATTTGAGCCATGGGTGGCCTTCTACCACTAGGGCGGTATCTAAAAAGAAGATATGTTATAAATGAGATGTGGTGTTTAACCCCTGCAGTCCGGGAAGGGTAGACCTTGCCTCCACATTTCTACCCTGCCGCTAGCGTCAAAATTCCTCGATTTGCCCTATATTCACAACGCTCACACTCTTAACCTATATAGTGTACTGACTTCAAAATTGTTCCATCCTTACCTTCAACTCTTCCTCTTTCCAATGGTACCATCGGGAGGGCTGTACGATGAATAGTTGTGGAGATAGGACGAGTTGAAGTGAACCATGTTTGTGCGCGAGACAGCGGTGTGTCTGTGTGTATGCGTGAGTGCAGTGTGACTACAGCATGGCGAGTTCAGTTTCCCGCCCAAGTCCTTTGTCAACTCACTCGTATTACTACTATTATGTATCGTATGTCATGATTTCAACACTAAAAATAGTATGAACACTTGTAGGAATATATCATCGTGTAACTGTCACTTAGAAAATGATAAACAAACCGACTTGTACCGTAGGAAACACGTATATTTACTATCAATTGTGCCTGTATGGGTGTGTTTTGTGGTGTTATTTTCTTATTACTACCCCATTATATATCGTGTGTCATGATCTATACACTAAATAATAATTTGTAACCTTGTAGGAATATCATGGTGTCACTCACGTACATATATTCAGTACGGTATTGTCTTACGATCGTTAGAGCACAAATTCGGACAAGGGCAATTACTTAAAAATCGCCCAGCCATCGTGGGATCCCAGAATCGACTGAGTGGGTAGCGGATCGATATTGTGAGTGTATTTTCTCGCCCAATGACAAGAAAAACTAGCCGTACAGGGCGCGAAATAGCGCTAAATCGCTGTGACGGTAGGTGCAGTTGCCCGGTTCCTTACGTAAGATGGTCTATCACGTCAACCGGCCTTTAGGGGTTAATATAAACATCACGAATTGGGAAGGAAGTTAATCAAAACAATCCTCTGGCAGCCACACTTGAACTTACGTAAATGACAATGAATGAAGCATTGTCTCATGTTATTCGTTCTATCATTGGCAGTATATACCATACCAGTTCTGCAGGGTAAGTGAGAATAAACTGTTCTTAAAAAGACGTCAGTGGCTCTTAATAATAGGCAGTTACTTCTCACCCCCTCCCCCTCCTATAGATTACGCTTTTCTCCCTTATCACCCATAGTCCTTCAAAATTATGTAAGCGAAAGGATATGATAATAGTTATGTAGAACAAAGGTGTTGGCAGATACGCATTCTTGCCTGCATAATCCCACCCACAGCATTTCGCCTTCTTAAATCAGAAGGAATATTGGTTTCATGTATTGCCATTTGCCAGTATGTTGCTAGTCTGAATTATGGCCATTTGTTATCAAAATATATATGTAGATATATAAACTTACTTTTACTTACATCCAGCATTACTGTGCAGAACATGTGACACAATATGGACCACAAGGACAGTAATGGTAGTCAACGTAATTCTCATGTATTTCTCTATATGCTACTGAAAACAATGTTTTATGCTCAACTACAGAATTATGTTCTCAGAATGATATTGATAACCAAATATAATGAAAACAATATAAACAAATTAACATTTATTGCACAACAAAGGATGCTACTGTTTCAATGGAGTAACCAGCCCACACTATATATGACGGTGTGCAATCTTTCAACATGTTTTCCATACGGTGTTGGCTACATAGGACAAGCTACTCCCACAGGGTTTCAAATTACATAAGCTTACAATATTCATGCATATTACAATACCAGCTATATATATCTTAACACGGTCGACTTGGATGTCATATCGTAGAGTTTAAGGAAATATCAGGGATGACGACGGTGATAATTATCGCAAGCCAGTTAGATAAAAAGATGAATTTTCTCTACTTGAAGATAGTACTAATGAATAGTAATAATTCTAGACCCAGCTTATTGACAATAATTTTATACATATGCACGTCAGCGTTATTGCGTTCAAGAACATTTCGGTAGGTTATGAGTTGAATTGATAAATGGGTATTCTCTTGATCCTGGGTAGAGATATCCTTATCGTCTATATTACAAGATAAATATGATTTCGTAAAGATAATCTATCTACATAGAGTAAATCTTGGTGTGACTAAAGGTAATTTTGTTAAGGGAACTAACTTCTAACCACAGTAGGCTATACATTTAAGGGAACACTATATCTTCTTGTAAAATTGAAGTTCCATGAATACTCCAGACTATGCCAGAAAGCAGACGACCTTGGTGTTTCTTCTGAGGGATCAGTTTCGTGTCAAAGTTTGGAGGATGCATAGAGCTCCAATTTAGCAGACAACATCCTCTTAACTTCCCATCTCTTGCCCTCACTTCCCGAAACTCAGACATGGATTGATGAGGTAAGAATAAAACCATATGACTACTACACCATAAATACATAAGATATTTATACATCAACGAGAAACGACAGTGGTTCAGTTGTCTTTTATATGGATGACAGTAAACATTGTTACTCAGGACAGACCAACAGTTCCATATTGTATCAAGTGTTGAAATGAATGAATCTGAAAGTACCGAATCACATAATTCCTCTCCGTCAACTGAGACGGTGGCGTACTGACATGAGTATTATTTGTCAAATCTGTGAACTATATAGTTTTAACTGTAGCGAAGAAAACACAAAATAAAGTAGTTAGAAGATAAACTTGTGTCACGTGACACTATACGCAGCGGTTAGGGTTCCTGCCATGAACACAGAGGTATCAGCCACCTCGGGGCATCAGTCACACCAGGTCACAATGGAAAACATGTTGGAAGATTGCACACCGTCATATATATATATATATATATATATATATATATATATATATATATATATATATATATATATATATATATATATATATATATATATATATATATATATATATATATATATATATATCATATCCTTTTGCTTGCATAATTTTGAAGGACTATGGGTGATAAGGGAGAAAGGCCTATGTCATTAAACTTTGAAAGAACGAATGAGAGGGTTAAAAATATGAGAAAGAAAGGATAAAGAATACTACAGAAGGCAAGAAAGGAAGGGGACGTGAGACAGAGAGAGAGAGAGAGAGAGAGAGAGAGAGAGAGAGAGAGAGAGAGAGAGAGAGAGAGAGAGAGAGAGAAAAGACAGGGGAGAGGAGGTTGTGTGAGGTTGCCAGTTACTTGAAAGATATAGGTATTAAGTTTATTTTACGGCAAGAAGAGGTGATAAAGAGGGGGACTACCAGCATGAGGGGTGAAAAGAATACAGTTAAAGCTGAAGACAGAAAATTAATTGTCTCGGCTCCGTTATTTGTTGCTTAATATCCAAAGGATAATAATTATAATCAGTATCTCTCTACGGGGGTGAACAATAGACAGTGTCTTTATTTAATAGATCGATCAAATGCAATATAATGAAGCACATATTCTAAATGTTTTTAATTTCGTTTCAACTACTCACCCTTATCTGTCCTATACACGACCGATGCCCTATCCATATGGCGAGGAAAATTAAAAAATGGTTTACTGCTCATGATTATTTGCAGGTGATAGATTTGTCTATTTAAGACTGCGATATGAACCCTATAGAAAATGTATGAGGTTCTATCGTTAACACGTGGGAGCCAGAACGACAGAGAACCACAGCAGATTTGCTACGTCACACCAGAACACAGTGGGAGATTTTTCGGGGAAAACCATATATATTATACAGTGAGGAGGCATGGTGCCTCAATGCCCGAGCAACTGCAGGCTGTCATTGAGAAGGAGGGTGGTTGAACACGATACTAGCAACAAATTGATGAGTAATGAAATGAAATATGTAATCTACAGTATTTCAAGCCTTAATATCTTCATAGAAGTGTATATAAATTGTGTATACACTGTATATCATCGTGGCTAAGGGTCTAAAGCAATACATATATCGGTGCTTATAATAATAATAAGAAAACAAAACAAACATTACACATGCTTAATGCAAACGTGAGGTCGAAGTAAAAATTTCAGGTTATATTAAGTTAACAGAGTTATTATAAATGTATGACACCAACGTGTTCATCATTTACAGTGTGGTGCCTACAGACCCAGTTGGATTATGGGTTTGAATGCTTCGTGACGAGGACTTGTGGAGATTTCACCTAAACTGACAAAGTCATGTAAACAATAACCAATAAATGTCTTATTTCAATTTTTCCCTATTTTAATTAGTAATAACAATAGTTGTGACACAATATCCTCTAAATGTTGTGATTGGTTCACTAACACTGGGCATCTGAATGGCTGGCCTAGATGTTGACCTCAAATAAATAAATAAAGTTAATAAATATATTTGTCATATATAACGGATTGTATTTGCATACCAAATATCACTATTATTTCTATTCTGGTCGTGTTTGCGCATTAACAGATTATGCAGCAACACACAGAATGATGGTGGTGGTGGCGGTAAGATGGAGAGTAAAGGAATGGTGGGATGGAGGGAGAGGAAACAGTGAATTGAATAAGGGAGGACGGAGTGAGGAAGAACAGATGGAGTAGTAATTGGGTAATTAACATCTTACACTATAACTATTATCCTTTGGTAACCAGTTACACAATAAACGTTTCTTAGAAAATGTCATGAATGATACAGGATAAAAATAAAGGATTTACTTGAAATGTAACTTAACACTGGGTAAGTGGTGCATCGCTTGATATATTACTCATCAAAAACTGGTGTCGTGTTTATTATATTAGGTAAAATCTGGATTCATTTCAAATAATAAAGAATATCCCATGGAATGCAGCATCAGAGTTGGATTTAGATTACAGAAGAAAATATTTAGCTACTTGATCCAATAATTCACTCCATCTCGATCACTGGTGAAGCTTTACCCCCCTCTCCCCAACCCAACCCCTCCTCTCCTACCACCTTCAAGTGAGTGGTTCACATCCATGATCACAAGTGGTTCGGGATTCAAATTTCTGGATGGCTCAACACTGGTAACGCTACCCCCCCTATATAACTCTGCCCACATTTCTCCCCTCCCCCCTCCACCTGTCAGTAATACCATATCCGTTGAGGCCCACACCAAGGCAAGGGTGGAAGAAGTGTGGACCATTGATCTGTCCGGAACTGTACTGTGTGTGTGTACCTAGTGTGTGTTGTGTACGGTATGGGGGTTAGAGAGGTGTGTGAGTAGGGGGACAGGCTTGGGGGGGGGGGGGTTAGAGGGAATATGGCATGCTTGGGAGTGTGGCTGTAGGGGATAGGCTTTTAACCCTCCTTCCCAGCCTGTCCCCTATTCTAGCACCCTCCAAAGGGTTACATAGATAAACAGACCACACAGACATAATAGCCCATAGCGAGGTGATCTGGACGTAATATTAATACCCAATTAAACAGAATTTCAGTTTTCAGCATTGGTGTTATTTAATGTGGGATATGTGTCGGTCTAACCTGTTTTTAAACATTTCAATTGAACTGCTTTCTATAACATGTTCAGGGAGATTATTCCATTTATCAACTACGCCGTTTGTGAAGAAGTACTTTGTTATGTCTAGGTTGCTTCTGTGACCTCTAAGTCTTAGGCTATTTCCTCTTGCTGGCAATGCTGGTGCAAATGTAAAGTAATTTTCTACCTCCACATTGTTGTATTATTTAATTATTTTAAAAATTCAATTAATTTGCCTCATAGCCTTCTCTTGCTTAGTGAGAATCAGAGCGAGAGAGAGACAGAGAGAGTATCCCTACTGAGTTTGAACCCCCCCAAATCCCCCATTGGTCATTAAAAAAAAAAAATGTAAGCCGAGGACACTTCCCAGGCTTCAGCGATCAAACTCATGTAAAAATTATTACTCTAAGTCAAACGATGTGGCTGTGCATAGCGGCTAAACAGACACACAAACATACAGAGTGTTTTATATATTAGACTAGCAGGGATACCCGACGTTGTCCGGGGTCCCGGGGATCTATCTATCTTTATCTATCTATCTATATCTATCTATATCTATCTATCTCTCTATCTCTATATATCTATCTATCTATATCTCTCTATCTCTATCTATCTATCTCTATCTATCTATCTATCTATCTATGTCTATCTATCTCTATCTATCTATCTCTATCTATCTATCTATCTATCTATGTCTATCTATCTCTATCTATCTATCTATGTATATCTATCTCTATCTATCTATCTATCTATGTCTATCTATCTCTATCTATCTATCTATCTATCTATCTATCTATCTATCTCTATCTATCTATCTACCCGGCAGCGGGTAGTAGTGAATGGACAGGCTTCGGAGTGGGTTCCCGTTACTAGCGGTGTTCCCCAAGGTTCTGTTCTGGGACCACTACTGTTTATCATCTATGTTAATGATATGGATGGTGACATGGTTGCCAAGATTTCCAAATTCGCCGATGATACTAAGCTTGGTATGAATGTCGCGAAAGAAGGAAATACTACCCGCTTACAAGAAGATCTTAGGAAGATCGGGGAGTGGTCTGACACGTGGCAAATGCCATTTAACGTGAACAAATGCAAAGTAATGCATATAGGCCACAGAAACCCCCGAACAGAGTATACCCTTAAGGGCAATGCTCTCGTAAGCACTGATACTGAGAAAGACTTGGGTGTAACTATCACTAGCGACCTCAAGTTCTCAAAGCAGTGTATTGAGGCAGAGAAGAAAGCCCAAAGGATGTTAGGGTACATAAAGCGACAGTTTGGATACTGGAACAAGGAGATAGTACTTTGTCTGTACAATTCCCTTGTCCGACCGCACCTGGAGTATGCAGTCCAGTTTTGGAGTCCTTCTTACCGAAAGGATATTACGAGATTGGAACGAGTGCAAGCCAGGGCAACCAAACTTATACCCTCTCTTAGACACAAGAGCTATGAAGATCGGTTGGTAGAACTCAACCTGTTCTCTTTGGAAACTCGGAGACTGCGTGGTCAGCTTATCGAAGTGTTTAAAATATTACGAGGCTTTGACAATGTAGACTACAGGGACATTTTCCAACTCAGTGAGGGCACAACCAGGAATCATGGCTACAAACTTGAACTGAAGCGATACAACCGTGATCGGTGTGGTAAATTCTTTACATACAGCATCCTGCTGATGTAGTCAACAGCAACTCTGTAGATCAGTTCAAGTCCAGATTAGACAAAGTCTTAAACCACCGTCTAGGTGTTTAAGCTGTTGTGTGAGTGTTCCTTGATGGTTTCACATGACACATTCGAGGACGGTCACATACTTGCACAACTAAACCCACAGGTATCCTCTTTGTATGGATCGTAAGGTCTTCTAGGGTACTTCTTTTCCTTGTAACTCCTTGTAACTCTTTCTATCTATCTATCTATCTATATCTATATATCTATCTCTATCTATCTATCATTATCTATCTATCTATCTATCTCTATTTATCTATCTATCTATCTATCTCTCAGTCTGTCTGTCTGTCTGTCTGTCTGTCTACCTATCTATCTATCTATCTATCTATCTATCTATCTGTCTGTCTGTCTGTATGTATGTGTCTCTGTCTGTCTGTCTGTGTCTCTGTCTGTCTGTCTGTGTCTCTGTCTGTCTGTCTGTGTCTCTGTCTGTCTGTCTGTCTGTATGTGTCTGTCTGTCTGTCTGTGTCTCTGTCTGTCTGTGATTCTGTTTATCTGTCTGTCTAAAAACATGATTATATTTACATTGAGAGAGAGAGAGAGAGAGAGAGAGCATGTGGTTTTCTAGCAATTTTCTTTGATTGTTTAAGGAGAAACCATTTTTTTTTTTTTTTTTTTTTTTAAATTTGATACTCTTGTTATAAGCTTTTGCGTACACCTAGAAGTCTCCTATTTTCAGTTCCTGGCGTGTTAATTCAAGCTCTTTCATTCTGTAATTTTTTTTTTGCGTACATGAAAGTTGAAAAATGACAAAATTTACCACCATTTGTCAGCTGGGGGGAGGGAAGGAAAAAAGTCGTTTTTAATTGGTTAATCATTGAAAAAATAATAAAAAATATAGGGCCAAGACACTCTTCAGGTCTCAGCTAAAAAACGTATGTAAAAATTATTACTCTAGGCAGAACGATGTGGCTGTGTATAGCGGCTAAACAGACAGACAGACACTCTGTTTTATATAATTGAGGCCCCTCTTGCGAAAGGGGGATAACCCACAAATTTGTCTTTTAGGAGTTAGAGGTGCCAAATTGTTGTTGAAGGGTGTAAAAGTCTTGTGGAAGGGTTGACCAGAGGAAATCTGGCCATCCTGATGGTTAAAATAGAATCCAAATCCCGTGGTATGTGTCGATATGCGGTGCAGACTAATACTCTTGGCCGGCCGCTAAAGGGGGACAAACCACACCCCGGCCATCCGTACTCACCACCCCGCCTCTCTCCCACTCCTTTCTAAGTTCCTACCCTCCTCTATGTCACCTCATCACTGATTCCCTTTATCTTCCTGTCTAAATTCTAATATGTCTCACTATCCTTATCCTTCACCAATGTTTTTTACACTGAGGTACTGAAAGTAATTGTTACTAAGTAGGCTGATGTTTTTGAGTGTCTTAATGTGTCCTGCTCTGTGTGTGCTTCCTTCTGTGTTTTAGTGTGTGTTTATGTGTGTCCGTGTCTGTGTTTTTTACGTGTCCTGTTGTGTGTGTGTGTGTGTATGTTCCCATTTACCCACATTACTTCACACTTCCTCCTTTCCATTCATATCTCCCATCATCACCAATCCTTCCATTATCAATCTTTCTCAGACATGCATTCAATTCCTCCAAAAACACACTCATTCTCATGTTTTCACCCACTGGTGCATATGCATACATCCACACATATTTTACCATCCCAAGCTTACCCATCATCCATACAATCTTCAACCCATTCCACCCATGTCCATCCACACCAACCCATCCTCCCCCTCCCCTCACTTCTTACCAACCCACCATCCCCCTGTGCATACTACTATCCTCCCTTCTTACCAACCCATCCTCTACCTACCTCCACCATCCCTTCTTACTAACCCATCCTCCCCCAACTCCTGTCTTACCAACCCATCATCCCCCTTAATCCCACCATCCCATTTTACCAACCCATTCATCTTGTCATCCATCTTTAATCATCCATCTACCCCTCTTTCTCTCACCACAGTGTGAGTGTGTGACTGACTGAGTGAGTGACTGACTCAGTCAGACTTTTTAACCACTCGCTCACTCGCTCGTTCACTCTCTCACTCACCCGTTCACTCTCTCGTTCGTTCTTCTATTCACTCACTCTCTTATGCACATATTCCTCGTCACAATCATTCACGAATTCAATAACTGAGGACTTTGACTGACTAAGTAACAGACTGACTGACTAACTAACTAACTAACTAACTGGCTGACTGGCTGAGTGACCGACTAACTAACTAACTAACCAACTAACTAACTCCTGTGACAGAAATGCCTTAGATCTTTATCTTGATGTATATTAATTACTAGCAGCGATACCCGACGTTGTCCGGGTGAAGATCCTACATGTGGTTTTGTCAATAAATTTGATCTAATTATTTGTATGTAAACTTATTAGGAGGGTGGGAGGAGTCCATTATACGGTGTAGATGCTGCTCCCCCACAGATACCATGCCAGCTTTTCAACTGCAAAAATTATCCATGACGCAAGTACAGTTGGACACAGGAATTGTGCTACAGCCCAGGTGAAATATACTTGTCCCATTTGAGTAACCAGTGTCTATTATGAGGTAGTTGCTTTTTATTACCATCCTCAATACTGACTTCTGCCCCTGGTGTCTCCTATTTGGCACTAAGGAACTTGATATTGGGAGAAATTGACCATCTTTCACTTGGGCTGTACCTCGAATTCCTGTGTCCAACTGTACATGGCATTGTAACAGCCACAATTAAATAGCAAGGCCTGGGATTCGAACCTGGGATCTCTATCTATCTATCTATCTATCTATCTATCTATATCTATCTATATATCTATCTATCTATATCTATCTATATATCTATCTATCTATCTATCTATCTATCTATATCTATCTATATATCTATCTATCTATATCTATCTATCTATATCTATCTATATCTCTGTATTTATCTATATCTATCTATCTATCCATCAATAGAGAGATAGAGATAAAATTATATAGATAGCTAGATTGTGAAAGAGAGAGAGAGAGAGAGAGAGAGAGAGAGAGAGAGAGAGAGAGAGAGACCGTGTGTAAGAGATAGATAGATAGATAGATAGCTAGATTGTGTGAGAGATATCTATATCTATCTATCTATCTATATCTATCTATATTATCTCTATCTATCTATCTATTTATCTATCTCTATCTATCTCTCTATCTATCTATCTATCTCTATCTATCTATCTCTCTATCCATCTCTCTATTCATCTCTCTATCTATCTCTCTATCTATATCCTTTTCCTGCACCCCCCCCGACCCCCCTGTGCATATGAGAGAGAGAGAGAGAGAGAGAGAGGGTAGGTGTGTGTCCGTATTTGTGTGTGTTTAGAGAGAGAGAGTGTGTGTGTGTGTGTGTTTGTGTAGGAAGGAGAGAAAGAGTGTGTGTGTGTATTTGTGTAGGAAGGAGAAAGATAGAGTATGTGTGTGTGTGTGTGTTAGTGTATGAGAGAGAGGGAGGGAAAGAGAGAGAGAGCGTGTGTGTGCGTGTAGGAGAGAGAGAGAGAGCGTGTGTGTGCGTGTGGGAGAGAGAGAGATAGAGCGTGTGTGTGCGTGTAGGAGAGAGAGAGAGAGAGAGAGCGTGTGTGTGCGTGTGGGAGAGAGAGAGAGAGCGTGTGTGTGCGTGTGGGAGAGAGAGAGAGAGAGCGTGTGTGTGCGTGTAGGAGAGAGAGAGAGAGAGAGAGAGAGAGAGAGAGAGCGTGTGTGTGCGTGTGGGAGAGAGAGAGCGTGTGTGTGCGTGTAGGAGAGAGAGAGAGAGAGCGTGTGTGCGTGTAGGAGAGAGAGAGAGAGCGTGTGTGCGTGTAGGAGAGAGAGAGAGAGCGTGCATTGGGAGGGTTTAGCCCAGCTGGCAGTATGTATGGGTTTGTCCCCCTTTAGCGGCCGGATGCTACATTTAGTCTGTTTTCTTTGTTGTCATGAGTGTTGCCACTTCGAGCGCGAATATCTCAGAAGTAGGTGCATGTGGGTTATCCCCCTTTCGCGGGAGGGGCCATATATATACATTATCCAAGCCTCGAATCAGGGTACTCCGCTGGATCCCAAATCTTGGATAAGATTACACAAAATGCAATACATATATCATCGAATTATCCAAACATCAGACCGAGGTAAACAGCCAAATCTGAGTTTTGGATAAGAGTTGTGCTCGTTGCACTTGGGAGAGATAACATTAACGAGTGAGATAACCAGGGAATGCTCCATCAACTGATTATCTCAGTACGAAGAGGGTAAATTCGCTACTTCGTTACGAATTAATTACACACTTAATTCTCCTTCAAGCAATCGTGACATAAGTTCTGCCCCGACATTAGCACTTCCCTTTATATATCGCACTGTGAAATTAAATTGCTGCAAGTACAGAGCCTAGCGCATACGTCGTGTGTTGGCGTTCTTTTCCAGAGGCATGTGATCAGTTTCTAACACAAATTTATCACCATACAGAGAGTAGTAGTATTTCTTTATACCTTCTACTACTGCCAGAAGTTCCTTTTCAACTGTACTGTAGTTTGCTTCAGCAGACTTAATTTTGTGACTGTGATACGTAGCAGGAAATACCTCACCACCTTTCTCTTGGAACAGAACTGCACCAATACCGTACTGGGATGCATCAGTTCTGAGTATGAATGGTCGTTGGTTGTCAGGCAATAGGGAGTTTTCGCTCAGCTGACGGAAATGACGTCACGATATCAGAGAAAGTGCAGTTGTGATAGTAAGAAGTTCATTTACACTAATCATCACAATAATGGAGCATTCCACTTACCTCAAGAGCCTTAGTGCAACAGACCATGCCTCTTACCTGCAGAAATCAAGTAGTGCTGGTGTGAGCGTGGATCCATATGCAGTGCCCAAGTGTAAATTCAGTACTGACTTTGAGCGCTACCCTCCGGTTACATATCTCGACATGATTGACTACTTTATTTCTTCACCAAACCAAGACTACAACTACAAGACAATTAAATAAACTTGTAATTCTTGGTTACACAAGTCTAACACTATGTACAATTACCTGAAATGAAGTGCTTGGAGCAGAATCGCCAGTTTTCAGGGTTTGATGTCTCCACTCTGGATATTCTCAATGCTCTCATTTTAAAGGTAATTATCCTAGATTAACGTAATTTGGGATTATTTAGAGTAAAGTTTTGACAATCTAAGGTAAATATTATCGATTTTTCCGTTATTTCATGGGTTGTGGTAAAAGAAAAATTGCATTGCTATAAAAAAACCTATTATAATTTCATAAGAGTATCGTGTGTCAAGGGTTCAGTTTATGTCGTTATGGTCACCTATTTCAGGATCTAAGGACATTTGGCTCAATCTAAGGTAATTTAAACAATTGTTTAAGATAATACCACAAATACTTCATGAGAACCCTAGATATTCTGGACAACCACACACTCCTTCGTCTAGTTAGCAACTTCTCATGAGCTTCTCCTTGGGTTTTTACCACCTTTGGGATCCGAAATCTTGACACACCAGGAGTCTTGTCTGAGTTACTGCATCCTACTATACAGCAGTAATTTCGCATCTTGAATTTTGTCCGAAAGGGAGGTAAGTATTAAAAAACATACAGCTCCCTGCTGGATATACAAACTGCCCTCTCCTTATCAGGGTTACCAATATGAGAAGTTTCCGGAGGCGCTAGACTTACTCCTCAAAAACGGTATTTTTAATAAAAGGTCGACTTTTATAAATGAATATTTGCTTTTTGTTACACCAAGATTTTGAAATAATAATAAAAAAAAAACAATAAAAGGCGCAACAAAACATTGTAAATATAATCTAGAAAAGATGCTAAGGATACGAAACTCTCGCTAGATTACTTTAAAAAGCATTAAATGGAGCTCCCAAAGCACTAAGTTGGCAACTCTTATCCTTGTAAACAAAGCTCCTGCCTTACCATGATGGCCGCCGAGTGTGCCGTGACGTCAGTGACGAGGTTGTTGAGGTATTTGACTCTGCTGTTGTGACTGACATGTACTCGAAACAGCAGAGTTCTGGGAAAGTTTACTCGACTGATTATTACTTTTCTTATACCGCTGCTTACATGTATGGTACCCGTAAGCAGAGAAATGCGCGTCAGACATTTCAACCATTTTCTTCAAGCTCTTGACCTTGTTGGTCTTAACCTGAGCCAACAACTCCGTCGGACATGACCTCTCCAACTGAGTACGGAGTAATAGGTCTCGTAATCCGTCGAGAGTCTTAGGAGTTTCGTCCTTTTCCAGCCACTGATCCAGGTAACTGGTCAAACGCGCACTAAATTGGGCAACAGTTTCCTTATCCTGCAAGAATACATGCTGGAATTGATTTCAGGCATCTTCGACTGTTAACCTACATGCCTGTAGTAAAGCTTTTTTCATGCTTTCGTAATCTCGAGTTGACACATCGAGTCGGTGGAGAATATTTAGTGGCTTACCGTCGAACAAATTCATGAATTCGAGCCTCTTTATTGCATCATCTAAGTTGTACGTATCTGCAACCATTTCAAAACATTCAATAAACGGCTCGATATTGTTATCCTCAACGAATTTAAAAAGTTGCAGTCGTGGAGTAACTGCTGTCGCATTTACAACATTAGAACTATTTAAGTTTATTATTTTAATGTTTCATGTTCTCTTTGCTCTTTTTAATTTCCCCTATTTTCTCTTTCATTTTCTAATTTTATTTTCACTAGTTCCCTCCGGTCTCTTTCATTTTCGTATTCTTTCTTTTCTTTTTCCATTACTCTTTCTCTTTGTCTTGCTCGTTCTTCTCTTTCCTCATCTTGGCGACTTCTTACATACCCCTGTATTTCCTCCTTTCCTTTATATCCCAAATCACGTGCTTCCTGCATAAATTCTTTTATGGTAGCCATTTTAATTATTATTTTTCTGTTATTTTTATGCCTTAATTTCTGGATTGATTGATTGATTTATTGATGCAACTAGGCATCTGGCGGCGCAACAGCTAGGGTCATATACTGCCCAACACAAAATTATTATCCTCAACTATCAAAATCACAAAATTACCGTAAGGGACACGCATCACAACTAAATTACACACAAACTAAAAACACACACCATTTCTAAAAGAACGCGTCAACTTAACTAAAATATAAAAAAGAATCAAGACCAAATAATATCAAACTATCTAAAAACCATAAGTAAAATAAAATCACAATATATGGATGAGGCCAGCCTCCTCCACATAGGAGAGAGTGTTCCCTCCCACACTACAAGCCTCCTTCCCGAGCACCCGGGAGAGACTGTAAGAACCGTCACCCACCCGGTACTCGGAGAGGTGCCTACGACCCTGGTTTCCAAAACTGGGACACTCAACAATAATATGCCTCACTGTCAAAGGGACCAGACAATCATCACAGTAGGGAGGGTTAATCCTGTCCATTAAAAAGCCATGAGTAAAAAATGTGTGGCCAATGCGGAGACGGAAAAGAGCCGTCTTCCACTGGCAGGACAGGATGACACCCTGCAGGAGGCCGAGAACTGGAGACCACAGCCTTAGCCAGAGCATCAGCCCGCTCATTACCATCGACACCCACATGGGCCGGGACCGAACAGAAAGTGACTTTGCGGCCACGACAACCCTGGAGGACAAGTCACTCAAGGATGGCCAACACCAGGGGATGGGAAGAGTTAAAATTGCACAAGGCCTGCAAGGCACTACAGGAATCACTATAAATAGTAAAAGAAGGCCGAGGGAGAGTAAAAATCACTTGGATGGCATATAAAATGGCCGAGAGCTCAGCAGTGAAAATCGACATGACAGAAGGAAGTCTACCGCCATGGCAAAAGTCAGGAAAGACAACTCCAAAGCCAACTCCAGCATCAGACTTTGACCCATCTGTGTACACAGGGAGGGACTCCCAGTGAGTGAAGGCATGTTCTAAAAACAGGGAACGAGCCACTGGAGGAGGAAGAGATTCATTCTTGTCTGTAAAACAGGTGCAGGGAAAAACTTCTGGAAGAAGCCATGGAGCCACCCTGGGGACCCTCACAGGACGAATCTGGAAATTTTCAATTCCCATCTCCTACATAGACTCCTACGGAAGCCAAAGGGCCAAGGTGTACGAGAATGTGAAAGGTAATAATTAGACATGATATCAGATGACACCGCCAAGCAAGGGAGTCGGGAAGTCGATGTAATCGATGCCAACAACGAACCATTGAGGACTGGCGATGGAGATCTAGAGGTGGTTCGTTAGCGTCCACCTGGAGACTGGGGATTGGTGATGACCTGAACGCTCCAGTTGCCAGACGTATCCCAGCATGATGAACAGGGTCTAAAACTCTGAGACGGACATCTGTGGCAGAGGAGTACACCTCACACCCATAATCAAGTTTTGACCTAATAAAAACATGGTATAGGCAAAGGAGGGCGGCCCGATCAGCCCCCCAGGTAGTATGGCTCAGAACCCTCAACAGATTAAGAGCCTTGAGGCAAGAGACCTTAAGTGTACGTAAGTGGGGAACCTAAGTCAAACATTTGTCGAAAAGGAGACCCAAAAAGCGAGTCTCCTCGACACAGCGTATTCGATGACCATACATGTATAAGTCCGGATCAGGGTGGACACCTCGGATGCGGCAGAAGTGCATAGCAACCGTCTTGGCAGGAGAAAATCGAAACCCATGAGAATCAGTCCAACGTGACACTCTGTCAAGGGCAAACTGCATGCGCCGCTCCGCCACTAATTTGGCAGCAGCATTTCTATTGAATGTAATATAACACCGATTAGACCTACAATCACAGTCATAAGTGATTCTGATACGAAGGACTACTCCGAAACACTTAAAAATGGAGTGGATAGCGCCATACAAAAGTGATGCCTGTACATTCGTTATCATCAATGTATCACAACCACTAACACGGTTCTCTGACACTACACCTGACCTGCTGTTTCTATTCATACTTGCATCTCTCTGCACATCACCACGACCAGATTTTGGCGTCTCTTGGGCCTGGTCGACCACCACTCGAGTGAGATATTTGGGTTTTAATTTATCTATATATCATTAAATTAAAGTTGTTGGCCCCAGGAGCCAAGAACTACTACCAACCGGGCAGATGAGGGGACCGAGCGCTGGCCGTTGTGGGCGGGGTACCTCTTCCCCCACGGGGCCACTCGTTTTAAAAAGCAGCCCCAATGGCTCGAAAGTTTGCCCACGACGGTGCTGAGACCCCCTTCCCCAACATCTCCCGGCCGCTTATTAGTCAAGTCTGGAAGAGTATATTTCATAGGGAAAATTAGAGCCAATCAGAGCTCGAGCTGGCTGTCTGAGCCTGAGTTGCAGTGTTACCATCTCTCTCTCTTTCAAACATACATACACACATACATTCTCTCTCTCTTTCTCTCTTATACACACACATACATCTCTCTCTCTTATACACACACATACATTCTCTCTTTCTATCTTTCAAACACACACACATATTTCTCTCACACACACTATCTCTCTCTCACTATTATTACCCCTAACTGGACCCACCCCACCCATCCCTTCCCCAACCCCTCCCCTCCCTGCATCCCTAGAGCGGGCAGAAAGAGAGACAATGTGTGAAAAAGAGATAGTGTATGTGTGTGTGAGAGATAATAATATTAGTGAGAGAGATAGTGTGTGTGAGAGAGAGAAATATGTGTGTGTATATAATAATACTGTGAAAGAGAGATAGAGCGAGTGTGTGTGTATTTGTGAGAGAGAGAGAGAGAGAGAGAGAGAGAGAGAGAGAGAGAGAGAGAGAGAGAGTGAAAAGGAGTGTGTGTACGAGAGTGAGAGAGTGTGTGTGTCTGTGTGTATAAGAGAGAGAAAGAGTGACAGTGTGAGTGTAAGAGAGAGAGAGAAAGAGAGACAGTGTGTGAAAAAGAGATAGTGTATGTGTGTGTGAGAGAGATAATAATAATATAGTGAGAGAGAGATAGTGTGTGAGAGAGAAATATGTTGTGTATTTGAAAGAGAGAAAGAGAGAATGTATGTGTTTGTATAAGAGAGAGAGAGATGTATGTGTGTGTATAAGAGAGAGAGAGATGTATGTGTGTGTATAAGAGAGAGAGAGAGAGAGAGAGAGAGAGAGAGAGAGAGAGAGAGAGAGAGAGATGTATGTGTGTGTCTAAGAGAGAGAGAGAGAGAGAGAATGTATGTTTGAAAGAAAGATGGTAACACTGCAACTCAGGCGCTGATTGGCTCAGACAGCCAGCTCGAGCTCTGATTGGCTCTAATTTTCCCTATGAAATATACTCTTCCAGACTTGACTAATATGCCCCTCTGGAGGGCAGCACTGTTGGCTCGTACTGGCAGCCTATATTGAATGGGAACCATTTAGACTGGTCTCTCACTGGCAACCTTACTAGCATGGGAAACCCTCTCTCCCCAAAATTGGGGCAGAGCAGCAGCCAAAGCCCCCTCTAGCCTAGCCTAGCTCACGTGGTCATAGAGACACGCAAGCCTCCCCACCTCGTCAAGGCGATTACCGTTTGGGGGGGGGGGGGGTAATTTCTGGACAATTATAGCCTAACTATCTCATGAAAGTGTGAACTATTGACTGGAGTTTAATGCAAAAATCGAGGCTTAAACGTTGGGCGCCAGTGTGATAAAACTTTTTTGTGCAATATTTGAATTATTTAAATTCATATAATAATTAAGTAAGTAATGACTTACCTTACCCAGTTTTATTAATTAACCATCGTTGTGCTGGTTCAATGAAGGTTTCAGATGTTCAATCCCCTTTTCCCTTATTGCAAGTTTATCAACAATATTTAATTTTTACGTGAGTTCTTACGTAATGTATGCGTAACGAAGAATAAATACGTTAATATATACGCGTGACTCCGTTTTCTTTCAATGTCTTTGGAGTCGATTTTCTTACCATATCCTAGCTTACGTTATCCTGGGAATTTATTAAACAAATCTAACACTGTGTTATTATGGTGCTATTTCAGGACTTCCTACACAATTTACTTTAATTATTAATCAATCTCATTCTAACACACGACTCGTGATATTTACACAGAGTCTCAGTATAATTATTATCAATGTTCTTCACACCAGTTAATTTTCAATGTCCACACGTATAATTATAATTATCACTCTTTATAGCTTACCTTACACTGTCAATTGATTTTTTTATTTACTCAATAGACAACGTATGCAATCAAGAGCGTTGAGGATATAATTAGTAGAGGTACCGAATTATTAATCCAGCTATGATATGCGAGGCAAGTGAGAGCGATTCGATTACGTGTGCTCGCTTTGGGTGTGAAAACTGACTATATGAAACTGTGACTGATTTTTCAAACACTGCCTCCAGGGCCAGTGACTGTTCCCCTCTCCCACCGCATACCAATATTAATGACACCGCATGAATTATTCACAGTAATTTTCCACTTCATGAATCATAGCAAAAAATAAGATTATCTGTGTGCCTGTATAATAATCTATATACATAAAGCCGAAATTCTGTATGTGTCTGTGTGTGTGTCCTCTATGCACGCCCTGATCCTTCGTCCTAGAGTGAAAATTTTACATGGGTTTGATCGCTAATACTTGGGGAGTGTTTTGGACTTCTAAAAAAAATGTTTTTCATGTTTTTCAAAAAATGTTTTAAGGGGGATTCGAACCCCTGGATTAGTGACACGCACAAACTCTCTCTCTCTCTCTCTATCTCCCTCACATTCTCTCTCTCTCTATCTCTATTTTTAATTTCAGAGAGAGAGAGAGAGAGAGAGAGAGAGAGTGTGTGTGTGAGAGAGAGAGGTATAGTCAAAGCCACATAAACTAATATAATATAATAATTACCATAATAAATACCATAATTATAAGGTATGCGGTATATTTTTATTGAAATATCGCATGAAGATATGTGTAACATGGTTTGACTCTTGTATAAGTGGAGTTTTATATGATTGATAACAAAGGGAAGTTGGGAATGTATGCAGGGAAGTGTATGTCTCAATGAATGTATGAGTGGACTACCTGAACTGACAGATGCTACGTCAGGTACAGCCTATGCTTAGCGTCCGGTCAAGGTG